>VIAB01003861.1:33886-49818 GCA_009801035.1 Oophaga pumilio
ATATTCCCTCCCTATTGATCACGTTATTGATTCGGTGCATCATTATAGTCAAGCACTCCCTTGGGTGTTGGTAGCTAGATATGTAAAGAATAGATGGATGTATTATTTGAATGTACACTAATCTGCAGAGTTCTTCTCATGCTCTGTAAAACAACTGATGTGGAGAGAGGAGCTGCCCTTTTTATCTTGAAGGTTTCCTGTCCTTGAAGGGTGGATCCTCTCTCTCGTGGTGCTGTCATGGGTCATGAAAAAACATCACCAGGTAAGTAATACCTGTGTTTTTTGTTGTTGCTGTTGACAGGTCTTCACAATGGTGAATGAGGCCTGAAGACAGTCGTCAGCGGTAAACAAGACTAAGTAGAAATATCTACCCAGATGGCCAATCTGCTCTGTGAGGTTAGACAACATACAGGTACTTTTCACAAAATTAGAATATCATCAAAAAGTTAATTTATTTCAGTTCTTCAATACAAAAAGTGAAACTCGAAATAGATCACTGTTTGTAATGACTATATAATACAAGTGTTTATTTCTGTTTATGAATATGGCTTACAGCCAATAAAAACGAATCATCTCAGTAAACTAAAATAATTAACAAAAAATACCTGCAAAGTCTTCCTAAGCGTTAAAAAAGGTCCCTTAGTCTGTTTCAGTAGCCTCCACAATCATGGGGAAGACTGCTGACTTGACAGATGTCCAGAAGGCAGCCATTGACACACTCCACAAGGAGGGTAAGCCACAAAAGGTGATTGCTAAAGACGCTAACTGTTCAGAGTGCTGTATCCAAGCATATTAATGGAAAATTGAGTGGAAGGAAAAAGTGTGGTAGAAAAAGGTGCACAAGCAACCGGGATAACAGCAGCCTTGAAAGGATTGTCAACTTAAGGCCATTCAAAAATTTGGGAGAGATTCACAAGGAGTGGACTGCACTGCAGTCATTGCTTCAAGAGCCACCAAACACAGACTTATCCAGGACATGGGCTACAAGTGTCGCATTCCTTGTGTCAAGCCACTCATGATCAATAGACAATGCCAGAAGCATCTTACCTGGGCCAAGGAGAAAAAGAACTGGACTGTTGCCCAGTGGTCCAAGGTGGTTCATTTGGAAATCAAGGTCCCAGAGTCAGGAGGAAGAGTGGAGAGGCAGACAATCCAAGCTGCTTGAGGTCTAGTGTGAAGTTTCCACAATCAGTGATGGTTTGGGGAGCCATGTCATCTGGTGTAGGTCCACTGTGTTTTATCAAGACCAAAGTGAGGACAGCCTTCTACCGGGAAACTTTAGAGCACTTCATGCTTCCCTCTGCTGTCAAGCTTTTTGGAGATGGAAATGTACTTCTCCAGCAGGACTTGGCACCTGTCCACACTGCCAAAAGTGCCAATATCTGGTTTAAAAACAACAGTATCACTGTGCTTGATTGGCCAGCAAACTTGCCTGACCTTAGCCCCATAGAGAATCTACGGGGTATTGTTAAGAGGAAGATGAGAGACACCAGACCCAACAATACAGACGAGCTGAAGGCTGCTATCAAAGCAACCTGGGCTTCCATAACACCCCAGCAGTGCCACAGGCTGATCGCCTCCATGCCACGCTGCATTGATGCAAAAGGAGCCTGACCAAGTATTGAGTGCATTTACTGAACATACATTTCAGTAGAACAACATTTCTGATTTTAAAATCATTTTTCAAGCTAGTGTTAAGTATTCCAATTCACTGAGATGACTTTTGGGTTTTCATTGGCTTTAAGACTTTTTCTTTAAGTGTAATTCTTACTATCAGTCTCATGGTGTCAGCAGCATATACCCATGGTTTCCCGTGTCCCCCAATGAAGTAACTGAGAAATATGGTTATGTATAGAAGCCGTTTTGAAAGTGAAAGGTCAAGAAAATTTACTTCAATCTGGAATAACCTCCTTTTAATTTTTATTCTGAATTCAAGTTAAAGGACTTCACACATTAAGGAAAAAGGGAACATAGACTTAACAGTTTCAGGATAATATCTTTTAAAAGCTTTGAACAATTTCAATTGAAGTTTGGTCTATCCCACAAATTTTACTATCAATAACTGCAATTAAGACATGCCTTTAACTCTCAAAGTATCACCTATAATAGTTTTTAAATACTCAGTCATGGATGCTATCACCTTCACTGACTACTAGACTAATTTCATGTATCCATAAAAAACCATCGTTGATTCAGACAGACAAACATAATGGAGGTTTAAGCGAATCTGTCACCCCATTTTTGGAGTATGAGATGAGGCCACCGCCATCAGGGGCTTATCTACAGCATTCTGTAATGCTGTAGATAAGCCCCCGATGTTACCTGAAAGATAAGAAAAACGAGTTATATTATAGTCACCCAGGGGCGGTCCGCCGTCCGGTTTGTTCCGATGGGCGTCGCGGTCCGGTTTGACGCCTCCCATCTTCTAGCGAAGCCATCCTCTTCTCTGCGTCCCGTCGCGGCTCCTGCGCAGGCGCACTGATCTGCCCTGGTGAGGGCAGAGCAGAGTACTGCAGTGCGCAGGCGCTGGGAAAGGTCAGACAGGTCCGGCGCCTGCGCACTGCAGTACTCTGCTCTCACCAGTGCAGATCAGTGCGCCTGCGCAGGAGCCGCGACGGGACGCAGAGAAGAGGATGGCTTCGCTAGAAGATGGGAGGCGCCGAACCGGACCGCGACGCCCATCAAACCGGACCGGACGGTGGACCGGCCCTGGGTGAGTATAATATAACTCGTTTTTCTTATCTTTCAGGTAACATCGGGGGCTTATCTACAGCATTACAGAATGCTATAAATAAGCCCCTTGTGGCGGTGGCCTGCGCCTGCGACGCTGGTAAAGTTGTTCATAAAGGGTGTCACACTCAGCGATTCAGGCTCACCAGCAGGACACCAACGACCAAAAAACGGCTCAGAACGTTCATGAGCGATCAGCGACATCGCAGCAGGGGCCACATCGCCGCTACAGGTCACACACAGCGACGTCGCTAACGAGATCGCTACTGCGTCATAAAATCGCTGACGCTTTAGCGATCTCGTTAGCGATCTCGCTTAGTGTGACAGTACCTTTAGTAGGAAGCCGATCTGGGTGATTTCTTTTGAACAATGAAGAGAAATACTTGAACTAATTCTACAGACTATTGCAACTATATTTGTTGCACAGGGCGTACAGAACCCAAAGCTTCCTTTTCAAAATAGGTGTCCGTCCAAATGCTCAAATGTAAAATGTGAAAATGGTCACCTAATACACATGTTGGAGTGCGTTTTGTGAGTGAAATCCTCTCTTCTATGCCTTATGAACTCCAAATTAATAAGATTTGTTTTAGGATGTCTCAGGAAATCAATACCGCACAGCGTTGTATGGTGTACTCAAGATTTCTGCTTTATTAGCACATAGAGGCTTTTAGGTAGCATCATCCCAGCAGTATTGTTTGATTACCAAGTCATAAAAGTTAAGACAAGATGGATACCACAGACAAAACTAGAGTCTGTTCCCTCACAGTTTCAATAAAGCATTTTTGGAGGGGAGAATTGGATCTTGTGGAGAAAGTATTTGTGGTGAGACTGGAATCGGAGCCCAGAAATGTATATTGTCTCTTTAGCAGGGAAAATAGACTCACTAATGGCTCTGGACATCTCGAGGATTCTTTTTCATGCATGTAAACTGCTGACATATCATTGGCTACATTCGAACACTCCATCCTTAACAGAATTTAAGAGTAAAATTATTAATACACTCCATTCTCAATAAATATAGTATCAGAAGAGAAACATGATGTGTAAATGAGTTGATGTGGGGACCCTGGTTGGATACTCCCGATTTGCCTTCCTATATACTAATAAGAGAGTGATCCTTTCTATTCTCAGTCCTGTTACACTTTGGATTTGAGAAAAAAGGAATCATTGAAATTGGAATCCAATGACCGAACAGTCAATGAAAATCAGCGGTTGGCTAGATGGAAGACTACGCAAAGGCTAGTTAATACCAATTCCTGTTGCTTTAACGTTTTTTTTTTTATTGTGTGTGTGTACATATACATACACACACATATATACCATGATTGTCTTGAACTAGTCTGTAACTATGTCAATAGCTTGTTATTATTTCCTCTTCCTATTAACAAAGAGAAAAAGGAAAACGGTATGTAAAGAGGTTTTGTTTAATAAAAACAATGATTCAAAAGACGCCATTTCTATTACATTGTTCCTAAAACAAAAAAAATAACCCTACTGCTGCCAACTTTACTGGGTCAGAAAATGATACATATTCCATAAGTTACAGACCTGGCATATTGTAAAGCGATTGGTGGCATTTTCACAGGTATGAGTATTGCTTTTATACAACTTTGCATCAGAAGGATAAAAAAAATGCAAGCAGAGACACAAACTTACTAACACTAAAAGATTCATGCTTGTCACTAATACCTATATTCAACAGAACTTAATAAACCAACATTTTTTGCAATCCAATTCTGCTAACATTTAAAGGTTGACTGTATGAAATGACTGATCAAACCAAGCATAGGCGCTCCATGTACCCTCAGCGAGCCAAGGAGTTCAGTGCATCTTCTCACCTTGACTTATTTTCCATCTATCTCTGTCCCCCCCTATTCAATGATTTACAGCTTTGGTTTTACAGGAGCAAGAGTAGGGCAGATAGCGCTGGAAAACAAGTAGGTGGGAAGGTGCACTCAAATGTTTGACTACACCAAGAGCATGTACTAGGTTTGAACAGTCACACTGATCTTCAACTTCCTTTAACTCACTGAGTAAGCAAATGAAAATATATATGTTAAAAAAAAAAGATTGAATAAGGGCAATTTTTTATAGTGTTGTGAAATTAAACATTTTCTAAAATGATCTAACTTATTTTCAAATCATAACATCACTAATCATAACACTTTTTGCAGATACGATTTGTTACAAAACTTCTGGAACGAAGATCTGTACAATGCAAGTAAATAGTACGGTATTTTAACAAATTGCATTCAGCACAAAAAACCCCACATCAGATTGTCAGCTCGGTGTGGATTTTCCCATCTGTTCTGAATTCCATCTACGAAAAAGATTAAAGACAGCCAAATCGTCAACAAGAGCCACGTATATAGACTGTGCCTGAACACGGGCTCAAAGTGCAATAAAGAACTTGATGAATCATGAATCAGACCAACCCTTACTGACTTTCTATTGGAGATTCACAAGCAAGGAAGATATACAAAGTGTTGATTTTATTTCTGAGCACCGTTTCTGCTTTTCCCCATTACAATACACAGTCTAAGCCGTAGAAAAATAATTATAAAAGAATAGGCATTAGTCCTGGTGTGGTCTCCGATGTTCAGTAATGAAAGTCATGACCGCTGCGTAGAGCACATATACAAAAAGAAGGAAGATCGTACAAGATATGGGTCCCATTGACGACAAGCTGCAGCACACAAAGTAGAAAAGAACCAAATATATCAGGACTCGATAATTGGCAAAGAATCGCAGACGTATGCGGGGAACTGTTGGGTCGTAGATATTACTGGATGGCATGGGGCTCATTCTCACAATGGGTTTGCTGCAAAGATGATAGCTACAAAACCTTCCCAGAAAGTCTTGTCTTCTGCACAGTGAAGCCAACGTACTGCCAAACTGAAAGACAAAGTAATTACTAGTGGGAAACTAATTATCCATCATGATTTATTTTCCAGAATTTTTTAAATTTTTCTGAACACCAGCACCCAAAATTCAGATGACATTACAAGCTTTACAGTGGGAAACTAACAAAAAAATGGTAACCTCACCCTTTCATTTAATACACTAGAAAGTTGGTAGAGGAATCGCACTAGTGTAGCATTCTCATAGCTGCGGATGGGCTGGAGCTCGGGATCACCGTAGTACTGGATGTCAAATTTGCGTACTCCATTTATTATCTGAAATGACAAGACAAAGGGAGTCTTTATTCACAATGGAGGTTTAATGGGAAGGTAAAAAAAAAAAAGATCCATAACAAATTATCCACATCTATAAAAACTCCTCTGCTCTAACCCTTTAAAAACGAAGGAATATTTTGTTTCTTGCCTTCTTCCAGAGCATAGCTTTTTTAATTATTCCGTAGCACAGCTGTATGGTGGCTTGTCTTTTTTTTGTGTGGGACGAGTTGTAGTTTTGAATAACACCATTTATTTTACCCTATAATGTACTGAAGCACTGTAAAAAAAAAAACCATTTCAAGTGTGATGAAATGGTGGAAAGAAAAAAAAATGCTCTCCTGCCATTGTTTTTTGAGTTTTGTTTGTACAGCGTTCATTGTGCAGTAAAAATGGCCTGGAAATGCGAATGTCCACAAT
Source organism: Oophaga pumilio (assembly GCA_009801035.1). Lineage (NCBI taxonomy): Eukaryota > Metazoa > Chordata > Amphibia > Anura > Dendrobatidae > Oophaga > Oophaga pumilio. Next base: position 40,210 of record VIAB01003861.1, read on the forward strand.
CAGCCTGTGCGCGCTGCCCGGTAACTGTCAGAAGACTATAGCGCCTGTGTCGTTGCCTTTCCCCTGATCCCTCCCCGCAGTGTTATCATGTATTCACACTGCGGGGTAGGAAATCTGGCGCCTGCACAGTCTACATGTTTAGCATGTAAACATAGCGCACCTAAACATGTAGACTGCGCAGGTGCCAGATTTCCTGCCCCGCAGTGTGAATACATAACACACTGCGGGGAGGGATCAGGGGAAAGGCAACGACGCAGGCGCTATAGTCTTCTGACAGTTCCCGGGCAGCGCGCACTGCGCATGCCCGGGGACTGTTCCAAGAGCGCAGGCGCTAGACAGAAACGAAAGTAAAGAAAAATAAGGCTGGAGGAGGAGCGGTGATGCTGAAGGGGCTTGATAGATGGCTGGGGGGAGGATCAGTCACGGGAAGAGGACATACCTCAATGACACATCTAAGGTATGGGGACCTACCGTATTTTTAAAACTGCATATTTCAGTGTTGCAGGGGCACAGAAAAAAAAAAGAGCCACCCTCACAGACTGCTGCCTTAGTGCTGCTGAAGGTGGCTCTTTTACTTCAAAACGGCCGGGGGTGGGGGGGTGTAACAGGTTTCCTTTAAGTGATGAAAAAAATTCAGAATGTAAAAATATCTTGCTTTTTGTTGCCTTTTTCTGCTGATGGGGCTGAATGAGGGCTACATTTTTGTGCAGTGAGCTGGGGTTCTTAATGATGCCAATCTTGTATACTTTAATTCCAAATTACACTTTTTTAATGGAGGGGACCTGGAAAATGTAATCCTGGAGCGTACTTTTATGAAAGCGACAATACCAATACCAAAAAACAGGGATTTTTGTGTACTCACCGTAAAATCCTTTTCTCCGAGCCACTCATTGGGGGACACAGGACCATGGGTGTATGCTGCTGCCACTAAGAGGCTGACACTAAGTGAATACAAAAAAGTTAGATCCTCCTCTGCAGTATACACCTACCATTGGCTCCAGCCCGAACCAGTTCAGTGACAAAGCAGTAGATCATAACCATCAAATACAGGTACAACATGTCAAACCAAAGAACAAACATAGCCATCAGGCAAAAAGGGTGGGTGCTGTGTCCCCCAATAAGTGGCTCGGAGAAAAGGATTTTACGGTGAGTACACAAAAATCCCTGTTTCTCCTTTGCCTCATTGGGGGACACAGGACCATGGGATGTCCTAAAGCAGTCCCTGGGTTGGGGAACAATATGAAAGATTAAACCCCACGTATCAACTGACCAGAGGGGCGCAACTGTCGATTGCAGACACAGTCAGCCCGGACCCACATCCGTGGAAACCTGAGTGTGGTTATGGTAGTGCTTTGAGAATATGTGCAGACTGGACCGAGTCGCAACCTTGCAAACCTGCTCCGCCGACGCCTGGTGCCAAATAGCCCAAGCAACGTCCACCAACCGAGTGAAGTATGCCCTAATCCCTGCTGGGATAGGTTTGCCTATGACACGGTAGGGTTCGTGAATTGCTGAGGGAATCCACCTGGCAATAATGGACTTTGAGGCGGCTAAGCAATTCCAGTGACCCTCGGGAAGCATGAACAAGGCATCCGACTTACAGAAGGACGCCGTCTGCGAGACGAACCTTTTGAGTCCTCACCCTATGTAGAGCGTGAAGAGCCCTCTCAATACAAAACAAGGGCAGAACAATATCATCATTGAGGTGGAAAGAAGAGACCACCTTGGTCAAGAAAACTGGGGATGGCTTGAAAAACTACCTTGACCTGGTGGAAGATTAGGGAATGAGTCTCAAGAAGAACACCCAGGACCAGGTTAAGGTCCCGAGCATCCAACGGAATCCTATAGGGGGGACCACATGAGAGACCCCCTGAATGAAAGTCGACACTGCAGATTGGAAACAATCCTGCGCTGGAATAAAACCGATAAAGCAGAGAGCTGACCTTCCAGGGAACTAAGCGCCATGCCCAACTCCAGGTCGGCTTGGAGGAACTCCAAAATGGCAGGAATGGAGAAGATGAGGGAAGGACTTTCGGTCTCTGCACCCTGAGAAAATTTTCCCAGGTGTGGCAATAGATCCACACTGCCGCAGGCTTCCGGGCGCTAACCATGATCGAAACCACATCCTGAGTTAGGACCAAGGAGTCAACAGCCAAACTGTTAAGCACAGGGCCCCTGACTTCTGGCCTTGGCGTTGTCCGATTGAATTCGGATGGGGCGACCCGCCAAGAGGTGATGGAACTGACGTAGAGATAACCAGAACGCCCGAATCTCCCGGACACTGGTTGGAAGGCAAAACTTCAGAGGCGGGAAGACTCCAACGTCCACCACGTGAGCGCTTGCTTGACCCGCGGAGGCAAGCAGCCCAGCCGGTCGAGAGGAAACAGACTCCTGTCCGAGACAGCCAGAAGCGCTTGCTGCAGAGGACTGAGGTGAAGGGAATAGCTTCCATCCCTGCCACCATTTTTTCCAGTGCCCTCATGAAGAATCAGGTGGAATGAGGGCATGGACAACAAAGTGTCCGGGCTCACTATTGAAGGACAAAGATCTTGTCTCGAGGAAGAATCACTGACCCTTGAGGTGTCCAGGATCATCTCTAAAAGGGATATCAGCAGAGCTGAAGCTGGTGAAGATTTTTTTTTTATATAAATATCAACCAGCCCCGGCGTGAAAGAGTATTCAAAGGTATACGCACGCGCTCCGCGCAGGTATTGGAAGGACAGTCCCCTGATTACAAAGTCGTTTGAGTATGGCAACATGACCATGTCCCGAGAGTGCAGAATGGACTTGACAGCCGCCATGACCTTCATGAGCACACTGGGAGCGGTGCAGAGGCTGAAGGGCAATGCTGCGAACTGGAAGTGTTCCTTGCGAACAGCGTAGCACAGGAACTTCCGGAGAGGGGAAAAGATGGGGACATAAAGGCAAGCATCTCGGATGTCGATGGATGCTAGCAACTCCTCTTCTCCATAGGGGTTATGACAGTAGAGAAGGACTCTGCCTTGAAGAGCCGAACCCTGCCAAAACTTATTTAGAAGTCTGTTGTCCAGGATGGACCGCACTGACCCATCCCTTTCTTGGAACCAAGTACAGGTTTGAGTATCACCTCTGAAATATTTCATTTTCTGGAACGAGAAGGGAAGTATTTTATATCCAAAAGACACCATGTCCTAGACCCATTCGTCGCACACGACAGAGAGCCAGACCTGATGACAACAAAAGCAGGTGGCCACCCACTTTGCTGGTGTCGACCGGGTAATGCCACGAGTCATTAAGACAAAGATCAATGGACCTGGATCCCTTTAGTGAGGACTGTTTTGGCTGGCTTCTCCACAGTTGGTTGGTCCTGTAGGGAACCTGGGAGTCGCTTGACCTTGTGCTGGGGGAAGAATATTTCCCCTGTGACGTCAGTGATAAAGTGATCTGGCTTCTCTTCAACTAGTCAGCCGCTCTGATAAGGCCGAAAAGCTAGAACTTTTGGCCGCAGAGTCCGCACGCCATTGCCCGAGCCACAGGGATCGCCTGATAAAGATAGCATTAGAGGCTGCGTCAAGATAAGTGTGCACCAAATAATTCCCGGCCAAGGTAAACTGATATGCCAGATGCACTGTCTCTAGGGGAAGCTCACAGGTCTGTATAGCTCTGCCAAGGGCATCTATCCAAGAGAGCTTGGTTTTGGCTACTCACACCGTTTGCAAAAGAGGGCGAGAGTGCCGAATCCAAGGCTTCCAACCCCGAACGGCAGGATTCTCTATCTTGACGCCAGATGAGATAACGGTGGGTCAACTAGAGGAGATTCTACCCACTCCTTACGCCGATCCGAGGAAAGGGATTTCTTGCTTCAAGAGGTTTCTGACCTGTGAAGCGTTTATCTGGTCGTTCTCTATGCCGCCGAACTATGTCCTGAAACTCTGGGTGGTTGCGAACACCCTATTAGAATGTATAGTTCTCTTGAAGGACTCACATGGTCCGGGGCAGAGATAGAGTCCTCGTCAATCCTTAAAGTCTAGTTCACTGCCTCAATGAGACTATCCACCGTCACCTGAAAACTCTGACGAGTCCAGGTCAAGGGGGTCCGTCAGACTCGAACATGGAGACATGTTTGATGCAGACCCCTGGGAGAGGGAGCGAGAGACGGAGATCACAGATGCCGAGGCGCTAGAAGGCTCAGGAGACGTGCTATAAGACAAAAGAACGGTGCAGGAGGGGGTACGTGGAGGCAACACTCCGTGTTCCCGCCTGTTGTAAGTCTGGGGAGAACGGAGCCCTGAAGGGATCCATCGCCCCTCTGTAATCCGTGGATTTTGCGCCTGAGACCAACTCCTGCTGACCGAGTTCGCAAACACGGGGAGAACATACAAACTTCTTGCAGATGTTGTCCTTGGTGGTCTGAACCCAGGATTTCAGCGCTGCAAGGATGCAGTGCTAACCAGTGACCGTGCTGCATTAGGGATGGGGGAGTCCTCCGAGGCCGGCTGGAGAAGACCCCTACCGGTAGAGGAGGGATCATGAAGGGACTTGTATCGCTTTGGCCAATGATGCCATGGACTGCAAAAGCGACGAAGCCCACTCAGGTACACTGGGGGCTAGTAGTCCAGATCAAAGTCCCTGCAAAATGAGGCATACCCTCTGCCGGGAAGGCCAAAGGGGCTGATGTGCATCAGGCGCTATCTGACCCTGCGGTCCCCCATTCAGGTCTGGCCATTGCGAGTCCTGCCCAGGATGGACGACAGTCCCTGTCTTGCTCAGGCCCAATACATAATGTATAAGGGCGACTGACAGAGAAAATGTGCAGAGAAGTTGCGCAGAGAACGGGTTAAGCTCCCAGCTCCAGAGGATTCAGCTTACCCAGGTCCTGCTCTTGTGTCCCCAGGGAAGGTGTCGGTGTCCTCACTCCTCTCAGTGCTTCTGTCAGCGCTGCTGTTCTGTGTCCCCGCTCCCCAATCCTGCTATGAGGTGTAGGAAGATGGCCGCCGAGAGCAGAAGGAGCGCCTCTCGTTTAGGCCGAGAAGCGCCAGAAGAGTGGGTGGCGCTGGCCACGGTGGGCGGAGCCATGCAAATTGCGGACTAGGCCATCTAGAAGCCAGGGACTAATTTTATGAAGCCTGCTGGAAAGGAGCGCCGGAGGGGGCGCAAACAGATAGGGCCAAAAAGCAGTATAAAACGCCGCTGGACGCCAAGACAACGCCCCCCCCAGAGACCAAGACCCTCTTCTGCGTCTGGATGGTGCCAGCCGCAGTCATACTCACAGGCCAGGTGATTTAGCAGAGCTGGAGCTGCGGTGTTGCTGGTCATGGAACTCCCCCTCAATCCACCATCCCCACAGCCAGGGGGGTGGAGAGGGACTTTCTGCCTCCTTCCATTATCCGCTTTCAATCAGTGGGGGCCTCTGTATATCTTTGGAGCAGGGCAAGTTGTCCGTCTGGCTATAAGCCTGGCTCCAGGAGAGGATACATGTGCTCGCCTGTTGCTGGTATGGGGAGAAAGGGACCGTGAAGGAACCGTCGCCCCTAAAGTGAGCTCCGGCATGGCCCAGTCATCGCCAGGGAGCCCGCCAGGTTAGAAGGGAAGGGGGCTGTAGAATGAACAGTGCAGGCACCCTCAATCCGTCTTCCCTTGTAAGGGATGAGGAGAGGGACCGTCCGCCTCCTTCCATCACCGCAGTTTAAATATTGGTGATGCAGTGGGGGCCATATGGACTGTCTATGTGCTTCTGTGCAGCCTAGGGTTTCACTACCTCAGGGTGGACAGGGCTGTGTCTGGCAATGGTGTCCCACGTCGCAGGAGAGGATACGTGGAAGTGACACTCCATGTGCTCACCTGTTGTTGGTTTGGGGAGATCGGACCCTTTCGATAGGGTCCGTCGTCGCTATCTCATCTTCAGAGAAAAAAAAAAGAAAATGGTCTGAAAACCAGACCCATGTGCCTCCTACAGACACTAAGCATGAACTGGTTCGGGCTGGAGCCAGTGGTAGGTGTATACTGCAGAGGAGGAGCTAACTTTTTTGTATTCACTTAGTGTCAGCCTCCTAGTGGCAGCAGGAGAAAAGGGGGGTGATTTGAACTCCTATATATCTTTTCGTTTTTTAGTTCCCTTTTAGAACTTGAGCCTTTAATCTCTTATACTGGATGCTGCAATACCACAGTGTGAACAAAACACGGATTTTGGTAAGAACTTACCTGTAAAATCCTTTTCAGCGAAGAAGGAAGGGAGACACACTAGTCATTACTAGTGGGTAGGCGGAGCCCACATAGGATAGAAACACCTCAGATTTAAAAAAGTGTTGACCGGCCCCTCCAGCTTATAGGGCTCCTCCTACTCCAGCTCTCCAGTCGTACCCAAGCTAAGGAAGAGCAAATATCACCAGCGGAGCAACATAACCCCTTCTGAAGGACTTCAGAGAGAAAAACAAGGAGACAGGTTATGCATATAACAGAAAAAAACACACAGTCTCAGGTACTACTCACTGAACCTAACCACTGCGATGAGCTGGCAATGCTGGAACAGAGCCTTAGCGCGCCGACCTCAGCCCAGATAATCGCTATCAGAGAAGGGTCACGCCGCATCTGAAAACACAACAACACACTTCTGCCATGGGAGGGATGTGTGTCTCCCTTCCTTCATCTGCTGCTGAAAAAAAAATGATAACATGGAAAGAGGGCTGACTAGTCTGGGGAACTAACGCCCCATCGACTAGTCAAAGCCAGCATTAGCATAGTGAAAGCGGAGGTTATAAATGCTTTTTTAAAACATTTATTTAACGGAACTAGGTTACCATATATAGGACTGGTTAGAGAGGGCGTTTAATCATACATAGCTGAATGCTGTGGAATTGGAGGGCATGGTGGATCTGACAGGTTCCCTTTAATTGATTAATAGCCATATCCAGAACTTGGCACCAGACATGACTATTAGAGACAGATAACGGCTATATAATATAGCTGGGACTTGCAGCTTGTGGAGATCTCAGCTCAAGTCCACTCCATACGTGAAGACCCCTTCCCAGGACGTGAATACACTGTCCTTTTGCCGAAAGGGGTTAAGATCTGGAATGATGTGATGAGTACAGGTAAATTTATCTTCCTTACTAACGTAAACTTATGGCATGGACCCATGTATGCTCACTTTCTTACTATACAGTAAGGCTGTGGGGCTGTACTACCCCCGAATGGTTTAGATTCCTGGTCTTTATCACCTCTGGCAATGATGCTTTTTTTTTAAATTAAAACAGTGTCCTATGCGTTGATACATTTGGATATTGTCAATAGCTTATAGGAAAGTAGTTGCGTAATAGCGTAATATATTAAATAGAGGATATTTTTGCGACGTGGCTACATGAATCATCATTGTGATATACCGTTACTCTCCAGGAAACTTGTAATACATCATTTACCTGTTGTCTGCCTAATGGGGTCAGGCAAACTCCATTTTCATTTTGTGTAAAATCGGGCAGTTGATTCCTCTGATTTTCATCCTGTGCGTTCCCCAAGTTTACTGTAAGGTGACTAAGGTGTGCAGAATTCAGCTAAAAAAAATACAGAAACTAATTTAGAGATTGTTCACACGTTCGTTTGTTTGTTTTTTTAAAGCAAAAACACCAAAAAAAAAAAATCATGTTTTATTGTATCAGCAAAGCGAATGAGTGAATAAGATACCTGTAGCCTCATGCACATGTTGCTGATTTTTTTCCTTCCAGATTTAAAGCAGTTTCATATCTCCAGCATGTCAGATCATGCAGCATTTTCACCCATTCAAATGAATAAGTAAAAACAGCATAAAAAAGCCTGTATTATATGCAACATTTCTCCTGCCAACACCAGGATTTGGAGCAGATTTTTATTGCTACAAATACTTACCTGTGTGCACATAGAACAGTGAAGATTTTTTCCATAAGGGTCAATGTCATGCACAATCTGTTATCATAAGTAAAATAAGAGGCTGCATTTACAATTATGTATACAGCTCAGATACAGAAGAATCTGCACTAGTATATACATAGGTTTCTATGATGTCATAGATCTTATGGAAAACTGAATTATAATTTAATGTAGTCTCACACATACACATTCCTATACACACAGCATATATTCCAGTATGGACAAGCTAGGTCCCCTCTATTACATGCACAAGGCCAGTGCAAAGTGGGGCGTCTAAAGCAGAAACATTTCCACAAGATTAAGGCCATGTTGCATATTTGGTCAGTATTTTACATCAGCATTTGTAAGCCAGAACCAGGAGTGGGCGAAAAATACAGAAGTGGTGACGTGTTTCTATTATACGTTTCCTCTGACCGTTCCACTCCTTATTTTGGCTTACAAATACTGATAGTGTGAACGTGGCCTCAGAGTAATATAGTTTAGAAGTTCATATTCAGACTTACCCGGAAGATTTGACAAAGATACTCCAGCGTTTTGTCCAGGTGTTCATCAGTTTTCCGAATACTATCATACCCCACCTCATCAAGGTCATTCCCTGTGTAAGTATTGTTCTGATCCTGGCTGTTTAACCCAAACCAGGAGAATAGCGTCTGGCTGCCTGAATCTGGACACTGCTCCGAGATGGATTTAGCCGTTTGCTTGGCTTGTATGATCAACTGAGCAAGTCGCAGAACCTGTGTATAAAATGGAATAAGATGTGTGTGGTATATATCAGCATACACTCACATATACACTGACAGATTGCCCGTTCCAGGACAATGGAATCCACTTAAGGGCAGAGATCTTTTTCCAGAACAGTGACTCCGATCTATCTATATATTCATGCTCACAAAAATTACTTAGTGGCATTAAGAAAGATAGTTGTAGTGAAAAAACATTGGCTATTTCAAATAGGACAGAGCAATGTGGAGGTCCCTCTGCGTGTTGTCCCACTGGCCTACTCAGTAGAAGCATAAAGTACAGGCCACAATGCAGTGCAATTTGATGACTCGGTCATCAACTTCACCCTTCTTTTTTTTCTTCACCCCAGCACTTCGATGTACAAGTTAAATAGAGCAGGATCCTCTGGCACAGGAGCCACTGATCTCATAGGTGAGCATACTCCAATCCACCCATGCTGAGCCAAACGCCCAAGTTAGTGCTGTACGCTACACTGGCGCATGCAGGGCTCCGTGGAGTGAGTTTGGATGAGATGACTTCCTTCTTCCACCTCAGCTTCGTATCAGCCACGTCACACTGTACATCTCTGCGCAGCGCTTCGACGTGAGTGCTGACTGCGACTGCACCTGGAGCTGCTCTCCGCTACACTGGTGAGTGGCGCAGCATTGTTCTCCCACCTGGTGAATGTGGCCCACTGTGTCCTCTACAGTATAAACATTTAGGAGTCAAGTCTTCCTCTACTGGCCCACATAGATACACGTCTCAAGAGTGTCACTTGGTCATCCAACCAATGCAATATTTTGGTTACAAACTGACACACGACATGCAAAATCTTACGCACATTAGATTGGAAAAACAAAAATGGAGAAAAATTGACCTGGGAGGGATAAATTTACATTAATAACCAAAGAGAACCCCATAATTAAATCCCTCTCAAACAACCATAAATTTAGCTTTTATTATTAAAGTTTAAAAAAGTAGATTTTTGTGTACTCACCGTAAAATCCTTTT
>VIAB01003862.1:91799-106362 GCA_009801035.1 Oophaga pumilio
TTTTATATATTCTACACTGTATTTTTTTAGTCCTCGCCGTACCCCAAAACTTGTGATCATTTGATTACTTGTACCACATACTGAAATATCGCAGCATTGTACAATATAATGAAAATCACAGTCTCCAATAAAGCCCAAATTCTACGCTTTACAGGAGTACCAAGATGGCAGTGACAAGGCCCTTCTGCAGTTCCAAAACTCCCAAAGTCACTCTACGATCATGTTGTGAGAGGCTGATAGGTTCCTGAACAGATGCGCCAGAGGGATTCTGCAACTTAATTGCCGCTGTCAAAGATTGTCAATGACATTTAAATAGTTAAACCACCACAATCACAACTTTCTCCCATCACTGCAGTAAGAGGCAGGTGCTGGTTACATAGCACAGCTGGCACCTGCTCTGCGTGGAGTAAGCTCAGCCCCTGAGTCTACTTTTTAGACCAGTACCCGGCTTCATGTTGTAATAATATATCATGGAATGGTGAGATGTAACAATGATGACCTCTTCTTTAGACAGGTCATTGTTATCAGTGGGGTTTGACTCCTGTTCCCCCACCCACTAATTATTTGACTTGGCCCACAGTGGTCTCGGCCTCTCATTGTTTACTATGCACAGCTCTGTACATTTTCTAGTGGCTGTGCCTGGTATTACTTCTATTATTATTGAGCAGCAGTGAGCTGCAGTACCAAGCAAGCACTGCTACTACAGAATGTATGGAGCTGAGCTTGGCAAATAATATACAGGCTGCACCACTCCCCAGAGGATCATGGCTTCCTCAATCATTGGGAATGTCAGGACTCGGTCAGACCCCCACTAATTTAATATTGGTGATCTATCCTAGGGATAGACTATCAATATCAAGGCCCCTGAAAAATCTTTATTAATACATCAAACACAGATTTCCCTGTTCTGAATATAGTATTATGGGTACACATTGATGAGAATAATACATATATTAGATCAATTATTGCTTATTTTATGGGGAATGCTGACCAAAAGGAATAAATCTGTTTCATTGATCTTTCTCACTGATTACTATTGACTCATTGAAGTAGTGGATGTTTAATCAATAAATATGCTCTCGCTATGCTTTCAGAGCTGGTGGATTTTACACAAGAGTCCAACAGGATCTTTCTGGGCAGTATACTGTGCAGAGCTTTTTTTTTTTTTATTATGTTTCATTGCGGCAAATAGTATACGCATCATTATGCACACAGGTCACAGACCGGTCATCGTCTTCATGAAGATGCATGTTTCAGATGGAAAGTAGCCTTGTAGTACTTTCTCTAAAATGCAAAATAATTTGGATCTTAATGACGTTTTCTTGAGTGTTATGGTTCAATATATAGCAGTGTGTTCATCTGTACATCAGGACCTATAATAAAATGGTTCAGGTCTTGAATGCTTTTATTAAGGCAAAATCAGTAGTGAAACCGAAGACCTTATTTCCTTAAAGAGGTATTCTTAAGTTATTACATTGCTCTAGTTAGACAGCATGGAAATAAGCAAGTTTGCATTTGACTTGCTTTTACTATCTTCTGTCATTCTCCTGCTGTGAGAGCTTTTATTTTACATAGTGTACAGCTGGATTCTAAGGCGATCGACAACTAGAACCTGCCCAGATCTTTTCTGAGTCTGTGCAGTAGTTACATTCCAGGAGAGGGGGTAACTCCTAAAATCCCTGTCAGCCTCCTCTGGCCTATTGGTTTGTATAAAGCAGTTAGCTGCTCATCTCCCTCCCCTTTCTATCAGTTCCTAACAAGCTGCTGTTATCATTCCTGTGTAACCACAATCCCAGACCCACCGTCATCAAGGCTTTCACTGCCCCAGCCATGTGCATGCTCACATGCTCTGTTATCTCTACATGCAAATACAGTAATGACAGTAATAAAGCCAAAAATAAAATGTACATTTTTTTATTTAGTGCAAAAATATATAAAAAACGATACATTAAAATCGATAAAAATAGAAACATCAGAAAGAAGGGGAACCCCAAAGGATACATAACATGAATTACAATAATTTGTCTACAAAAAAACATAAAATATTGTCATGTCTCTACGTGTAACAGTGTACCAATGTGCCTGCAACAATCTCAACCCTCCATGGATATAAATTATTTGCATAAAAATAGAAACACCCTAGTATGCAAGCAAACGTAAAATACCTAAGAAGTTGCCTGAATATTAAAGCTGTTATTCGTAACAGATATTTCACATGTAAATGCAATGTCTAGACTTCACAGTTGGAATGATGTCAAAGGATGATGAATAAGCATTAATGCACACATCTATAAATAAGTGGACTGAATCCGTTACTAAAAATTGCCATTATAAAGATGTATACATTCATGCATATCTTGTAGATTGTGAGCCCTCACGGGCAGGGTACTCTCTCCTACTGTACCAGTCGTAACTTGTATTGTCTAAGTTTACTGTACTTGTATTTATTATGTATACCCCACCTCACATGTAAAGCGCCATGGATTAAATGGCGCTATAATAATAATAAATAATAATAATAATATGCACCATGGAACAAAGTCCTATGCGGTATAATTAATTTGACTTGGAGAATAAACTGTAAATAAATAACCCACCCACATGGGGATCAGTATACGGCAAGATAATGCAAACACATCTAAATAATAAAGAAAAATGTAAACCTGTGTGGACCCCTCAGAAGAAACCATACGCGAAACGTGCATCAGGGGTGCTTCCTTCAAGTTTTCACACAGGTTTACGTTTTTCTGTATTATTTGGATGTGTTTGCATTATCTTGCAGTTTACTGATCCCCATGCCCGAATCGGCATGACAAAATAATCTTAGATCTGAGCTGCCCTACAGAATAACCCTGGTCTGAGTCCTGTGCAATGTTTTATCGAATAGCACTCGGCCATGTTATATGCTTGTGTGACTCTGGCCTTATATTTACCAGCTACCGTCTTCATCTTTTAATGGCGCCACTTCGTTCATCTTCTCCAGGTTGTAACCTACCAGATGGTTCCAGTATTTGCTGGATGATCCAGAAGTCACAGTTCAGTGTAAGTCTATGAGAGCCAGAACAAGACCCTCACAGACTTACATTGGGAGCTGGTGATCTTCACCTCTGACTTCTGGTGACTCAGAAGTTGTGGTAACAAGATGGCGGTGCAGGACTAGGGCAGCACCGGTAAGAGACGAAGATAGTGGCTGGTAAGTACATTATAATACTAATGTCAGGGAAATTTGATTGGTTGCTTTAAGAAGAAAACAAAGTGCAAAGCAATGTACTTGTTATCCAGTATGATGTGTTTTAGTTAAATGGTCACTATGGTTTCAGACAACTTGATTTTATTTACATTTTATATAGAAATTATGTTGTTTTTCCCTGCTTAAAATTTCTCAGGGGAGTATTGCTTATCCTATAAGGCGTGTCACATCAGCATGTCAGGCATGTCACTCTTCACAAGGAAAGACTTACCCCTCAGATCCTTCTTCAGAGGACTCTCATCCAGCCAAATCAAACCTCTTGCTTTGTGTTACGAACGTGCCCCAGTCCGTTTGATTTTCTTATGCTCCACGTCAAGCTTTGCAAGTTGCCTGGCATAGTACCGTATAATGAACTTCCTAGGCCTACTTAAGGTTCCCAAGACTCACACCTGTGTCTTGGTATTACTCTAAGACTTGCTAGTAACTCTTTTTAGTTGTCTGTGCACAGTTCCAGTCCACAATCATCAGGAAGTCTCCTGGCAGTCTGTGGTTTCCAGTCTCTGAGTTACTTCTCTGCGGTTTTCAGTAACCTTGCTACCTGTCAGTGAAGGACTTCACTTTAAGTTACCCTGCTAGCAGTGGTTTTCAGGACTCCTGCTAAATTGTAGTTTCCAGTAATCTTGCTACCTGTCATTGGAGAACTTAACCAGCTCGTCTGTGGTTTCCAGTATTGCAACCTACTTGACTACAGTTTCCAGTATCACACAAACCTGCCTACGGATTCCAGTATCAGCACTTACTTTCCTGCAGTTTTCAGCATTGCTATCTACTGAACTTACCTGCGGTTTCCAGTATCATCCTGCCTTCGGTTTCCAGGATGTCTTCCTGGATGTTTGTGGCTTCCATAGTATTAGATTTTCTTGTTTTCTTGTCACTCTAGAGTTGTGTCTGCTACCTTTCTGCATCTGCAAGACGCCTCCTGCTTGCCAACGTTCTTCAGTAACTTTGCTATCTATCTGAGGTCTTCAGTAACAACTGCTATTTGCCTGAGATTTCCTGCATGTCTCTCACCTCCCAGCGGTTTCCAACATCCCGCCTGCTTGCCTGTGGTCTCCTGGATATCTCCCACCTCCTAGCAGTTTCCAGCAGCCTTTGGAAACCTTTGGTCTCCTGGGTGTCCCCCTACTGCCTGCGGTTTCCAGTATCCCGCCTGCTTGTTTATGGTTTCTAGGACTTTATTCAAACTTTGTTTGTCTTCTTTATGTCCGCCTGGAGATTTCAGAATGTCTCCTCTCTGTTTGATACAGTAAAGATGTATATCTTTGTACCGTGTTAGCCAGTAGATAGAAAAATATTTAGAGTTGAGAGTCCTCAGTGTAAAAGGTATCAACCACTGAGGGCTCTCAACTCTAAATATTTTCCTCTCTGTTTGTGATTTCCAGGACTATATTAAAATGTTTTAGTTTGTCGTGTCCGTTTTTTGTGTGCTTTATCTGGCTGCTGCACCGACGCCTGTGGCCCGTGTGCCCACCCAGACCTTGGGCTTAGAGGATCCACCTCACCTTGTTAGCCCGCTGTACTTTGCACTGATGAGGAGCAAACCCCTGAAATACGTGTCAGTAACCAGAGTGGCCTTGACAATGCTCATTAAAGAGTCAATATTATTCTGACTCTTCAAGGCAGTGTGGATCTCTAAATCCTTAGCCATCAATCCCTTAGATAACTGTATGATTGTTGTACTCACATGCCAGGCATCCTCAGATAGTACCAACTCAGCTAACAGTGACTTCTAATAAGAGTCCAGGAGAAACAGAGTTGATATTCTCTGAAATCTTGTATTAAGTACAATGCAGCAGGTGGAAAGAGTAATCCCAAACATAGAAGAATACATGTGCATCCAAAGATTCCAAAGATGGCTACAGCAAACTGATAATGAAGAAGAAGGGAGGAGCAAGGGCTAACATCACCAACTACAGGAGAGACAAAGGGACAAACTTAAAAGAGCAGAGCTTCTCCCTAGCAACAGCAGAATGAAATGCATAACATAGAAATACATAACAAGTTGTTCCATTCATGGGATACACTTATGCAGGTTTTCCTTCCGGACTATATTCAACCAAAATGGAAATTTCTAATTATGCCTTTAAAATGCATATACTTTCAGTGGTGACAGCATTTACATGATACCTTCCTACTGGGCTTTAACCTTGTTCATCAATTGTGTTCAATATTTGGATGGCATTAAGTTAAGCAGTATTTATAGAGAGGCCGGGGAATATTCCTCTCTGCTGGGGAAGATGCAGCTAGTGAGCTGTGTCAGGGTTAGAGAGCATCTCAGGTGTCAGACACAGTATTAAAGTGCCACACTAGATAATACACCATTCATCAACTATATTGTAAGAAACTCCTTACACTGCAATTTTTACAATGCAATAAGCTTTATAAATCTTTATAAGTGCAGTTTAAATACTGTGCAATGTGATGTTTTACAGGCAAGACCAGGTAGTAGAAATATATGAAGGAATCACTAACCTTCAACATGGGAATCACCGCATGAGTCTGTGTTAATTGCATTTCAAGTTAATGCCTGGTACTGTGACTCGTTAGTCCCTAGGCTGTGTCAATGTCATGCATTCACCCCGCAGACTCTTCTCTGCCTTTTCGAATATATTGGATGCCATATTAAACCAACGCAGGGGATTATACGGCAATGACACCGGTGTTACTTGAGCGCTACTCTGCACCGCTCATTGTCAGAAGATGGTCATAAAAGAAGCTTTATGGAGGTTTTATACCCATTCACAGATAAATGTATCTGCGCTGTTGACACTGGTGACCCTTGTCGTACAATATAAAACAAATATCCACAATAGACTAAAGTAACTAAGACTTGCAGTTAGGTTCTCCCAATCCTGAGAACAAGTTAGGCTATGCTCACAAATGGCGGATACTCTGACGATTTTAATGTCCTGATATGCCACTGAAAATCCATTTTATGCCATGATCGTCATGGTGGATGGGATTTCTCCAAATATCATCCACAAACTAAAAATAATCTAAAGCTTAAATTGACCAACAGGGCGGATTTCAAAGGGAACCAGTCACCAGGTTTTTCCCATATAACCTACATTCACCACCTTTCAGCCCCATTCTAAAATGCTGTGTATATGACTTTTTATTAAACTCGCCTAAAGGGCGGTCCAGTCCGATGGGCAACGCTGGTCTTGGTCTGGTGCCTCTTCTTTTCTTGCGATTGCCGTCCTCCTCTTCTTCTTGTGGATGACGTGTCCTGTGTCATGCACACAGTGTCCTCCTTCACGCTCCTGTGCAGGTTCACTTCTCTCTCCCCTGCCGCAAAGTAGTGCAGTGCGCATGTGCAGGGAAAGGCCACAGAGCACCTGCGCATGCGCACTACAGTACTTTACTGTACCATCGGCTGGGCAAAGAAAAGTGCTCCTGCGCAGAAGCGCAAAGGGGGACACTGTGTGGATGATGTAGGACACTTTATCCACATGAAGCATAGAAGTAGGACGACATCACAAGAAGAGAAGAAGCGCTGGATGAAGACCAGTGATGCCCATCCGACTGTATTACCCCGTAGGTGAGTATAATAAAAGAACTTTTTTTTGCTTTGCAGGTTGAATTGGAGTCTTATATACTTTGTCACTTTGTGCTGAAATGTGGTGGCTGTAGGTTATATGGGAAAAACCTGGTGACAGGTTCCCTTTAAATCCACTGCTACGATCAGCACCATAAGTGATGGATTTAAAATGTAACTGTACAGGCTGAAATCTATGGCAAATTTGCAAAAAAGTTTATGACAAATCCACATGTAACATATTATTATTATTATTTTACTCACTTATATAGCATCATCATATCATATGCTGTAGTGCTGCCAGCTCAGCATTGGATTCTGTGACAAACTCACCTCCGCTATGTCACTGAATCTATTTAGCTCTGCTTCATCAGTTCTTCATTGCGGAGTTGTTTTTGCCCTCTTGTGGATAACAACTCTGCTACGCAAGTTTACGTTGTTCCGTCGGGATCTCCTTGCAGCTCCAAAGTCATCTGTCCATGCTGCATAACAAATGCACATCCAGACCAACAAGAATGTGACTCAACAGATGAGACATATTTACAGATTATAAAAACAAAAAATAGTCAGCTCACCAGTAAAGGCGTGTAGTTCTCAATGCAGAACGGAGCCTCACCCGGATCGGAGCAGAGCAGCCACAACATGAACAGGCAAAGAGCAGAAGGATCCAGCGATGCAGGCTGTTAGTCTTGTATTAATAGCTTTTATTTGAGCCATTAAAAGAGCAAATTTAGTCCACATGTTAGCACACTTGGTTGCAAATGTGTACAGGTATTTAGAAATGGGACCTACGCGTTCTGACGTTCGTCTTAATCATGACAGCCTTCATCGCTGGATCCTTCTGCTCTTTGTCTTTTCATATTTCCAGATTGTCCATTCCACCCAAGTCTTTTATGTATTTTTATCCATTATTTCTATTGCTCTGTTCATAATACTATTGTAAGGACAGTGGCAGATGGCCGTAGATTCTCTCATCTGAGAGAATCGAGTCAATTATTAGAATTTGAATTGTTCCTTGTCTACTTTGATAAATCCTATGGACCAGAGGTGGATAGAGACAAAAGAGCGGCCCTGTGCAGGAACAGTGTATGGGCCATTTGATGTCCAACTATGTGTCTCAGAAAGAAGTTGCGTGCTGCTTTGGAAATGGAAGTTGGCTCCCTTCCTTACCACTTGGGCTCCTGTGTGATTGTAGAGGTTCCACCATTGGTATGTCCACCCATTCTATGGACACATACGCTATCTGGTGGCTTTAAAAAAAAATATCACCTTCTTTGTGATGATATTTCAGAAGTTCCATAAGTAGTAACTTGAGAAGCGAGGCGGAAAAAAAAGTACACTGTTAGTTTGTTAAACCAGACTCCGTTTCCCCGACCATATTGCACAAAACCGGAGATCTCCATATAATCATCGCACGTGCTCCGGAACACAAATGAATGGGTATTAGAATATTGTGTACACGTTTCATCTTGATTCGGAGGCAGCTCTGCCACCTAATCACTCTCATTAATCCGCTTTACCTCTGCCGCTGCATGACAAATATCACATTGTGGAGGAATGATCACAGCCAGACAATTTATGCAGAAAAATAAGTCAAGGAACTCATCCATATTGTATCCTTTATGTAGTGTAGCCAAGGTGCTTAAATCTAAGGCTCTCTGTGCATAAAAGGAAACGTTATGAAGATTCAGATGGGCTTTTTTATGAAAGAAAGTCAATGCTTTGTAATTGTAAGCTTCTCCTTCCTCCTATCATTTCGTATTGGCTTTTCCACGTATTAAAGCATTGTGCTGTGATGATAATTTTAGACTATAGGTTTTACATAATATAATATTTGCAATTAGCATTATAATGAATGCAGTTATATCCTGGGCTAAAACTATTACAGAAATGCCAAAGTCACCCAAGTTGTAGAACTCAACAGCCCATATTTCATATGCTGTCGGAAAGCTGGTGTAACTTGCTCTTTTTTATTTCTTAAGTCAAGAGAGATGAATTTATTAATGATTTGCACCTGAAGGAACAAACGTGTGCGAATTACGAGATTCTTCTCATAAGTGGCAATAACAGAGGTGTGGATAACACGGATGTGATGGTAATTCACGATCAGCACAAGTACAGTAAGGTATTTTCAAAATTCTTATTTAAAATAAGTAAATTGGATGCTTTTGTACATAACATGTTGGCCCGTATTCAGGTATTAGAGCCACTTTGTTACATGAAACTGCACCAAAAGTTAAAAATTGCACAAAATTGTATGTTTTTAAAGAAATTGTCCACTACAACAGTTAATACTATTTTGATCAAAAAGCATACAAGTCATTCCACCGCGATAAGGAGTTCCCATTTAGGATTGTACCTCATTCTTGAAGTCACTATGTATCAGTCGACTTCCAAATAGAGCAGAACAGGACTAGGTCCCAACTGTGCAGCCTCTGGTTCATGGAAAGCAATATAAACAAAATGGACAGCCCAAATGGTGGAGCCAATGCCCCTATTTGTACAAAGTGCAAAAAAAATTGATGCAAAACAAAAAAAATGAGCCAGAGCATATGTTGGTTTTAGTGCAATTCACAGGTGTGCATTCACACTATGGCCATCTAACACAGAATCTAGGATAAAAACAAAATGTGCAAATACCCTGTAATAAGTAAATGAATAGTAATAGTACATGGAAATAAAATAGGTACATTGTTAACACTATTTTGAACGTAAAAGCATAAAAGCCATCCCACCATGACAAGGTGTACCCAATCGGGATGGTACCTAACTCTCGTAATTAACACCTGTGTGTCAGCAGATTTAAAAGTAGATGAGGACAAGGGTCCCAACGGCACAGCTACCTGGTAGTGGTCTGACTGTTCAGACCTTCCCCCATCTGAAGGAAGAAGCAGTACTTATACATGACCATGTGTGATTCACAGTGGTGGTTACACATCTGTATTACCCTTAAACCCATAAGAGAGAATAGAGTGGCGGTAACACAGAATACCACTCTGGGACCCCATTTTGGGATTGATGGGTATCCCAATGGTTAGACCACCACCTATCATACATATAATGTATATGTGATTCATCGGATAACAATTTTAAGATGCAATTTTTCTTCTCGCCTTGGACTTCCCACTGTTCTCAGTGACCCATCCCATATTTCTCTAGTTGGAATTCTTGAAGTTAATTTGCCTCCAGGTGTAATCTATAGTGCAAAATGCTCATAAAAAGTATATTGCTTTTCTAATATGTGTATGGTCTGAACGTTGATGCAATCTAGTGAAGGTGACTTTCCAATGATGAATTGCGTTACCAAAGCTGAAGCTAAATGGGATGATGAATTTCTGCTTTTAGAACTCCTGTTGCGGAATGTCATGGAACATGTATATATCTCTATCAAGTCTCCACAGATATTGCAGCCATTTTCAGCTGTTCTAATACTATCATATGCCAGAAAGAACAATAGTGCTGTAAGCGAATGTGACCTTATGGAACATGAGGTCTTGTAAATCAGGTGTTGCTTATCTAAGATCCTCGTTAATATTAGTTTATGTTCCACAGGGGCACTGATGCAAGTGGGCAGTATGGGGTTTAGCAATTTATTTTCTTTGGGCTTCATGCCTTGTTCTTTGATTTAATGCCAGTTGCAGTATCTGTAACCATATATTACAGGCCGTGTGGCCAGGCCTTAGCAGCCAGTAGTGTTGTGTACATGGCTTACTTACAGTGTAACTATTCCCTCTGTGATTATAGGAATAGTGAATTATTTATCACATTACAAGAGGAAAACCAGACACTGCTTAAAATACAGCAATAGATCATTATTATAGCGCTGGAGGATGCTCAGGAACAAATAAGGTGCACCGTTTGACATATGAATAACACAGATAGCCTTTATCAGAAAGGTGGCAGCTAAATGGAATGATAATTTATTGATATGAATATTCATTCTGAAAACATTGCTTCATAATAGCGTAGAGAAAACTTTGAATTTGAAGAAGAACACGTGTTCTGTCCCTGCCACTATTTATACATATACTGTACATTCATTCTTGTCTCTACGGGGCATTATAATTACGTATTTCCCCGTTGGAATGTCCCAAGGGAGATGGCTTTCTTTATTTCACCCGTGAATTTGGAAATGATCAGCAGCTTTCGGTTGTAAAATATTCAGAGGTGTTTATATGTTGTTAATGGTAAGATCCATCTATTATCTTCCATCTATCAATGTATTATATCATATTCCATTCCATATTTATAACTACAAAAAAGAAGAAAATGAAGTGATGAAAAAGAAAATTAAAAGAAATTACGGTAAATCTATCTATTAGTGATGAACGAGCACTAAAGTGTTCAGATGCTCGTTACTCGAACCGAGCAATTCCTAATGCTCTGATGCTCGTTTCGAGTAACGAGTATAATGGGAGTCAATGGGAAATCAGAGCATTCAATCATACCTATGCTTCCCATAACGTGTAGAGAGTCAGGATCAAAAGAAATAAAATTGATATAAAACTCTATTAGTGAAAAAATACCACTCAAATAAACAATTAAATATATATGTAAGAGACAGGCAAATAGAGACAGTTAGGGTTGCAGCGGTATTAAATGCTCAAATGGTTCTTTTTAAAGGGCCAGTATATAACAGCAAAATAATGATATAGCTTGAATTTATAGGAGACCTGACGAAGCCGAGCGGGCGAAACGCATGTCGGGGTGAAGCTTAGCAGGGTGCTGCGGCCTTTCTGTGCTCTTTATACAGCAACTATGACATCAGATACTTACTTCTCTGTGTGAACCACTTAAAATCTAGTTCAGCCTATGGATATTGTATTATATATGAATTCAATCTATATCTAATAATGGTCACACAGTGGTATAATCATACAGCTGATATGTTAATTGATATTTATTATATCGGATACCTGTACTATAGTAAATGTCTCTCCTATGATTTTTGACTGCTTACATGATTTGGTGACAGTTTTTTTCCATTTTTCATTTGTCAATATGCTGTCTCTGATATCAAGTTATAGATATATATGCATTCGCTGAACAACTTTATTGTTATATTGCTGTTATATACTGGCCCTTTAAAAAGGACCATTTGAGCATTTAATGCCACTGCAACCATGACTGTATCTAGTCTCTCACATATATATTTAATAATTTATTTGAGTGTTACTTTTTCACTAATAAAGTATTATATCAATTTTATTCCTTTTGATCCTGACTCTCTACACTTTATGGGAAGCATAGGTATGCTACCTAAATCTGTGATCTGATGGATCACCATTATAGGTCTAGTCATCTATACACCCTTGAAGGCAACAACTGTAGTGCCTCATTCAAATGTTAAGAAGGTTCTGGTACTCCTTCTCTCATAAAGGATTGAAAATGACCCAGGCCTTTGACATTGTACCCGACTCTGCTGTTCCAGATGTGTATTTCCCTCACCTCTCCTCCTTGGTTGGGCAAGGAAGCTTTCCCCCTGCCGCTAATGTCTGATGGGAATTTTTTCAACATATTTTCCACAATGGCCTTCTGGTATAGCACCATTTTAGTAGACCTCTCCGCCTCAGGAAGGAGAGATGCAAAGTTCTCCTTGTAGCATTGGTCTACCAGGGTAAACAACAAGTACTCTTTTTTGGCCAAGATGAATATAACATGAAGATCACAGGAAAGGCAGCGGTACGTAATGTCAGCCATATGTGCCAGCTGCCTACTGCCAACAGTTCCCTGTCTTCCCTGTCTCCACCATGATGACAACTCTCTATTTCCTCACTTCCTCCTCATTCCCCTACCCAGCCCATCCATGTAGGAGAGATGGAGACAACGCTTGTGTGGGTACTAACCTTCTAGCAACCAGCTCCTGTTCCTCTTCCTCCTCCTCAGCCTCCACCTCCTCATTGTTACCCAATCCATGCTGATCAGAAGAGATGAGGCTGAGCTGGGTAGTATCCCTGTTTCATGTCTTCCTCCATCTCCACCTGGTCTCCATTCAAAGCTTCATGTTTAATTGTGAGCAGTGACTGTTTAGACACAGAAGCGGAATTGTTGCGAAGATTATGGTGTCATCACTGTCTTTTTGGATTCCACAATGTCTTGGAAGACTGCACAAATGTCAGACTCTTCACTTGTGATGTGATTAGACAGACCAGAATATCGACAAGTGTGTTGGAGTTGGTATTCAACAACTGGCCTCTACTACTCACAAAGCCTTGCCAGCATGTGCAGTGTGGAGTTCCAGCGTGTGGGCATGTCACACACCATTCGGTTAGCTGGCGCTTGCATGTGCTGCTGCAGCACTGCCAGAGCAGCGACATGAGAAATAGGTGCAGACGCGGCCTACATTGACCAGAAGCTCTGGCAAATCTGGGTAGGTTTT
Source organism: Oophaga pumilio (assembly GCA_009801035.1). Classification (NCBI taxonomy): domain Eukaryota; kingdom Metazoa; phylum Chordata; class Amphibia; order Anura; family Dendrobatidae; genus Oophaga; species Oophaga pumilio. The sequence goes on from VIAB01003862.1 coordinate 104,967, forward strand.
CAGAAACCTCTGAACTACCAAGTTCAGCACATGAGACGTGGTTAAGGCTATTATCACACATGGACATGCCTGGTTGTATGTTTAGCGGCAAGAGCCACTGATCTGTCTGGTCTGTTATTCCTTTCAATAACTCTGTTGTAGGGTACAGTTTGTCTCCTAGACAAATTAGCTTCAGTAGAGCCTGTTGATGCTTCACTGAGGCAGTGCTGCAGAGCTGATGTGGACGATGTGCTCTAAGATACCAAATCGCAGATGGAGTATGAGGAGGAGCAGAAGGTGCTGCAGGAACTGGTGTAGGAGATGGAGGAAACTCTGGTAGAAGTTGCGCCATCAGTCGTGGGCGTTGGGAGCACATGTGCTGTGCCAGGGTGGGATTCGGCCCCGGCTACCACAGTGTTCACCCAGTGTGCCATCAGGGAAATGTAGTATCCCTGGACACAAGCTTTTGTCCACGTATAGATCATTTATGTGGACTATCCCAGGAAGTGCATTGGCAAGGGCATGAATTGTGTTCCTAGACACGTGCTGGTACAAGAAGTGGATGCCACACTGGAATAAATAGTGGTGGATGGGGACCGAGTGACAGCTGCCACCATGAGTCGATGGAAATCCTCCATGTCTACAAGTCTAGACAGCAACAGTTCCATGGCAAGCTGCCTGGAAATGTGCTTGTTTAGAGTTTGAGCTGGGAAGAGGATTTGTAAGTGTCTGATGATGGTATCTCATAATGTGCAACAACAGGTGCAGGGCGGGAGACATCTGCACCAGTGCCATGGGACAGGGGATTAACAAGCACTTAGCACAGGAGAAGAGGCATTGTCACCCGCTGGCACCAATTGTGGACCCAGACCACCGTTTGGCCCACCGTTTGGCCCACCAAGTTGGGTGCTTAGATGACATGTGCCTGATCATGCTAGTGATGGTTAGGCTCTTAGTTGTCAGGCCCCTTCTGATCTTGGCATGGCACAGGTTGCAAATTGCAGGACCATTTTTTTTGTCTCAGAACTCTTTTTAAAAAAAAACCCATACCGGAGAACACCTAATTCTTTGACAGAGAAATTTAATGAGTGTTGGTGCTCTGCGGAACAGTTGCTCGCCTTCTCCCTCTACTCACCCCACTACCTCTTCCTGCTTGTTTCAGTGCTGCCAATCACTCCCCCTCAGTACTTCATTATCCACCACCTCATCTTCTACCTCCGCACTCTGGTCCTCAAAACTTGGTGACTTAACAATTACCTGTGTCTCATGATCTTCTACCTCCTTAGACAAAATTTGCTTTTCCTCACCGTCATCTTCTTGTGACTGTGTCTGCTCTAAGTTTTGTGCATCACTAAACAGTATATCCTACTGTCTCTCTTGAAGCTCATCAAGAGAATGCAAAGAGTGTGCAAAGCAG
>VIAB01003863.1:47619-59375 GCA_009801035.1 Oophaga pumilio
CCGCACGTTGAAAAACGCATCTAAAAACGCAATGTGTGCACAGGGCCTTAAAGATAATCCTAGAAACCTCAGAAATAAATGTGGAAATCGATCAACGGAAAATGAGAATTAGGTGTGAATAATCAATTTAAGCTTAAATTCAGATGTTGCAGAAAAAATGCAAATATGTGTATTTACACAGGCATCCCATTGTAGGTTCAGCATATATCTGGGATACCAAATATGCCGTAGTGTGAAGAGAAACTCCTAACCAATCCAAGATTCTAGGCAAAAAAAAATAGTAATAAAAAGAAAAAATTCATGATATCACTTGAAATTCTTTGGATCCCAAGTCTAAAAGTTTGCCACATATGACATTTTTTAGAAGCAAAATTTTATCTGTACATTATTACATGGAAAATAAAGAAAGCATTTACACTAGAGCGTGGACTGACTGACCACTGTGCCTACAATAACTAGACTGTGGAATGACCAGCGGTAGTGTTTGAAGCAGAGTTGTGTATAACGCCGCCTATACCGGGAATTAGCAGCTTTCTGTATATACTGTATGTTGGCAGAAAGCTGCTAATCAGTGATAGGACAGGGTTACACAGAGCAGGAGGACTACATGGCACAAGACAACTAGTCTAGTGATAATCTCCTGTGGATAAAACACTGATTTTATTGAAACAACAGCACAAAACACAGGTGACATTACTGGAATCAGGGTCTCAGCTCCAACATCATGCTGCTCTCAGATTATATAGCAAAAACCTGGTGATAGATTCCATTTAGGCTGGATTTACTCTGCACAATTATTGTGAACCAGAGTTCCTAGGAATGTCCATTTCCTGACAAGCATATTCACCTTCCAGCTTCCCCTGCTGATCCAGCGCAGGCAACTCTGAAGGCCTCCACCAGCTCTACAAACTACGTCTGCCCAGTTCAGAAGCCCCAGCCTCTGTAGCCTGTAATTGGCTGTAGTGGCCATGTGAATAAAAGAGCGTGGCATTGAAGAAACATTCAATGTTATTTTCAGCCAATTAGAGGCTGCAGCTGGGACTTCCAAATTGTGGCCAAAGCGGTTTCTTGAGCTAGTGCCCTCTGGAATGACCTGTGTTTATCAATGTAGGCACTGGAAGGAAGGAATACTTCCATTTATTATGTTTTATTTATCCATGGCTAAAAAAAAAAAAAAAAAAAAATTGTATTTTGGACAACACTTGTAAACACCTTGTTTCTCAACAGCACATTGTTCTGTGTGAATAGGACATGTGCTGCTGAGAATAGTGTATTACTGATCGTTATGTTAGCGTAGGAAATGCGGTCTGCTGTTTGCATGGTGCACATAGGGCAATACGTTCATAGAAATTTCAATGAAAACAGAAGGTGCTCCCTTGTGGGAGTGAGCTAATAGATGCATAACTCTAAAATAGACAAATTGTACATACAATGAAGCTGTGTCACTGCCCAAAATCTCTGGTGCCCGTGTGACATGCCATAATGAGAATTCACAAGTCTCATGCGATTATCCACACGAGACTACCAATAAAGTCATGTTATACTCATCATCACAACTGTTGTGTGGTCAGCTGCAGTTTCAGGCACCATTTACTAACCCCCATTGTGGAATATCTAACCATACTACTCCTTACTTCTACACTCGCAACAGCAGGAAGGGACGCAACAGCAGTGTGAGTGAACGCTGAGCCAGGCTGCAGCCCATTCCGATGGGCGTATGCTTTATCCCCTGTACGATGCTGATCTTTTTATTGGCCTGCTTCCTAGAGGAGAAAAAGCAAATGCCCATGGAGAAGTTCTGTATTCTATGCCCAGTTTATTGCATCTTTATTAACAGGGAAGGGGTGAAGGTAACTTTGGAATACAGTTAAAAAATAAAAATAAAAAAATCAGTAAAATGTTCACTTTAAAAGAGCAACTACATTTTTTTTTTTTTTTTAATTATTTGAAGGCCTTTTAATTCCATCCAGTCTAAGATTTTCTATTGAATCCGTACTCTACTGTTTACACGCTCATGTACAAACTGTGCTTTCCTATACACTTCTGCAAAGATTTAAAGTTGTATGTCTGTCTACACAGCAGGTTTTTAGCAAAAAAAAAAATCACTTGCGTACTTTTGAGGAAAGAAAAGAATGCAATGAATGAAACCATAAGCGTGGGAGGGTCTGGATAGAAGAAGAAGTGATTGTTATGACAGATGTTATATGATAAATCATACCTCACCCAACTTAATTAAATGGTAAAAGACACTTCGGAAGATTACCTAAACAAAGATGAACCTCAAGTAATTGCAAAGTTATCTTGCACAATTTGAAACACTTATGAAGTATTTGAGACTATTATTTCAAAACTTGCAACTACAGTGTCATTTATAGAAAATGGCAACTATTGAGGCTTCATAGATCATTCCCACATTATCATATTTCCATCATGAACACATTAAGTGGACCGGTGAAAACCACACATTCACAGAACATTTTCGCACAAAAGAAGCTTTTTTATATCTCAAATTCTCTTTTGGATCAACTTAAAGATAACCTGACATGATACATTCTGCCCACAGATTGCGCAAAATGTATCAGGCACTGGCTGTACAATGACAGCCAGGTACAGTATGTTTGAAATCGAAACGCTGCAGTATTTCTGGGAAGAACATAACTACCGGAGGACCAAGACCACGCTGTAGACTAGCCGGAAAGGCGGGTCGCCAGTGGCTTCTCCCTACCCAGGCAGCATGCAGCTACGTCCCTGCCCATCGGTGCCCCTGATGCATGATCGCAGGGCGCCAATGGGTTGGCATAACCACCAGGGGTCTACAGAAGACCACCGTGCTTGACTTTGCAGATCTCCTATGAACACTGGTCCGAGAGGATTTTTGTTACACATAGAAGGGCTGGAGTCCTGCTATATGGTGCAGCCCAAGCGATCAGAAGTTCGCAGTTTCAAGTCTTCAATATATAAGTTCAAATCACCCCCCTTTTGCCACATTCAAAATAAAATAAAAAACGACAGATCTAGGAAAATATAAACTACATTAATCCAATAGGCAACTGCAACATTGCAATAAAATGCAATAGCAAGCGATCAAAACATCATCTATATCTATCTATATATATTTAATACAAACTTTAAAAAAAATTTCACCACAAATAAAAAACAACCTATACATGTTTGAGATCTGAGAACTCATCATGATCTGGAGAATCATAATGGCAGGTCAGTTTTAGCATTTAGTCACAGTGGTAAAAAAAAGAATTGTGGAATTGCACTTTTTTTTGTAATTTTAGTACACTATATGGCAAAATCAATGGTATCGCTCAGAAGAACAACTCATCCTGCAGAGAACAAGCCCTCATACGGCTATATTGACGAAAAAATAAAAAAAGTTTATAGGTCTGGAAAGAAGGGGAGCAAAAAAAAATGAAAACTCAAAAATGCAAAATCCCAAGGTTGTGACGAGGTTAGTAGCTGCCAGGGACCAACAGCGCGCTTTACACTAGACCCTGACAAGACATTAGTGGCTTCTGCCAACCCTCTGTCCTGGGTTGACAGGTCTCTGCCTATACCTGCATGTAAGTAGAGACCTGTCAATCCAGGGCTGCAGCATAGGAGAAGCCACTGGGGACCCGCCTTGCCCTATTAGGGTACGTTTCCACGTTCCGGAATGCTGGCGTTTTGGACGGAGCGGAAACCCAGCTCCGCCCAAAGCCCCGCCCCTTCTGAACGCGCGGTGAATCCGGATGTGTTCATTGAACATATCCGTAATCACCGTACCCCTACATAGGACAGTGTTATTTACCTTGCGGCAACGGAGCGCCGCAAGGTAAATAGACATGCTGCGATCTAAAAAGACGCGCCGCATGTCCGTTTACGCAGGTCTGCCGCCTGCGTCTTTTAACGCATAGTGGAGACAAGATTTCATGAAATCCCCTCCACTATGCTGTAATATCTGGACGCTGCGTGTTTGACGCTGCGGCTGTACACAGCGTCAAACACGCAGCGTTTCCTGACCGTGGAAACATACACTTAAGTGTCCCGTGCAGCTATTAAAGTAAGGTTTTCTCTGAAATCCTGCAGCGTTTCAGAGTCAAACATACCCGAGATCATACAGCCAATGCCAGATACATACTACCGTGGATTGGGCAGCATTTATCACCATTCAGGTTCCCATTAAATGGACAAGCCTTTTAACCCCAATAGTGATGCTTGATAGCAGGGGGTTCTGCATTATGCTAGCAAAGCAGAGTACAAAACTTTTGGTTTGAATGTTAGGGCCACGTTTTCAGATTGTAATAAGTTTATATTACAGAATGAATTGTGAGGTGAAATAAACCACATTTGTACGAAGCTTTACAGCTATTAAAATGGATTGGACGGCCGACATAAAAGACCCGTTCCATGACCCTACTAGCCAGAGCGGAGATCAGTTACTCAGAGCTTGACCAATCCCTACATTACAAGAACAGCTGGACTTTTTTTTTTTTTTTACCATAAAGTGGAGTGGAAAGCCAGGAATAAAAATGACCCCACTCCCAGGGAATACCGCTGCCTCGGGTGAGTCAGAATCTGGAGGAAGAGGGGGATTCACAGCACATAATAGATTAAACATTCCTTCTGCGCTGTTCACATAGTAACCAGTATAAGATGCTCTCGCCTCCCACTTACACTTGCATCTTTGCAGAGACAAGAATTCACTATTATATTGCTAATTACTGAAGGGGTCAACAAACTCAGAGATTGTTCCATGCTGTCTGGCATTACACAAGAAAAAGATTTTCTTGAACCCATCACTGACTACTTAAGAAAAAAGTAACCAAACACTAACAGACTAACAAGAAGAAAACCACACATGAACAAGGCAAAAGTATTCTCTAATTTAATACCTAGTCATTAGTCCGCCATAAGAACCCATTGTAAAGAAGTGAGCAGCACAGTGTACTGAATGTTTGTGCATGCCGACTCCTACACTTACCTCTTCTGCCAAATTAGGAGCTGCTATAACTCATCCCTGCAAACCACCTCCTGGGTAGACCCTGACCCCACAGGATATCCCAGATGCATGTAGAGGAGGGAGTAATCAGCCACCTGCACACAACCAGCGGTTTTATGAAAACTAATGACTCACTGATGGTAAAAATGAGCAAACTAAAAATGGATGAAAAACAAATCCAGAACACAGACGTATGCTGTCCGTGTACACCATAGAATGCACACGGAGAACATACCAAAGTTCTGGGGGGGGATAGATGAATGTACTATTCTGGCCTGATTTATTCATGATGGGATGGTAAGAAAGCAGACAAACAATTAAAAACAGAGAAAGAGAGCCAACATAATCTCCATTGCAGCAGCCACCCCCTACAGTGGCCAGGTAATTATAGCAGGGAGAGAGACAACCAAAGATTCGTTTACACAGAGCAGAGCTGTCTTGCCAGGCATAAGGTTCCCCTCATCAAAGCATCTTTCATAGACACTTTGTCTCCTGTGTCCAGATATGAATATTGGAGTTTGCATCAATGTGATATTTATGGAAGATAAATTTTCTGCGTAGTAGCGAAGGGCCGAACAGAACACATTCACTAACATCACTAAGGCCATTCTAACAATTCCAACTTAATAACATGCGATGGATGATGCTATTCAGGTCCTGTTTGATAGCTATATCAAAATCGCGATAAGGAACATGATGACAATATCTACTGCATGGGACCTCCAGGGTGAAGATTTCCTGTAAGTTGGGGGATCTCCTAGGATTCTAACAGACCTAGCACATCCCACAATCAGCCCCCACATCAGCTCATCTAGGGGAGGTATGTGGGTGTAACCTTGAGCTAATAAGCAGTATTTGGGTTTGGGTCATTTGCAGAGAGAAGCAGAGGTATCAAGCACCAATTCAAAACGACTTATAAAATTATTCCAGAAAATAGCAACTTTTTTAGATCATAATCGGTGGTGCAAATGCTGAGATTTGAATAAATGTTGCAGAAAAAAAATGAAAAAAAAGAGAAAGGAAGCCCTCACCGTATCTTCATGGCTAAAAGTCCTTTATTCCTAAACTTGTGGACATTCGTTACATAGCATGCAGGTGAGGCGACGGAGATTACATGAGCAGCTAGTAGTTCTTTATTATTGTGGAGTTGGCAGTGACAGTATCGGGGTATATGTATATTTTTAATGGCACCATGTCCAGATATGACGTAGAGGACCAGAGAGAGGGAAATCTGCAGAGACAAGGCTCTGGCTATGAAAATTCCTCACAGCATCAAGAATAGATGAATAAGAAATGGATGAGAACAACCTTAGGAGGCAGCGATCATGCTATCCTCGAATTTTGGATTACAGGAGGGAAATGACTAGCGAGGCCTTACACTTTAAGGTTGGACTTCAGAAAGGCAGATTTTAATAAGACTCAAAAAGAAGGTAGGAAAGGGCCGTGGGATAGATGTTCTAAAGGACAGAAATGTCCAAGAAGGCTGGGAGATTTTGCAAAGTGAAATTCTCACTGTACAATCGGTAACTAAACAAAAACAAAAAATAACAGAAGGAAGAATTGGAAGCATTTAAAGAAATGTATATCAAATGGAAAGAGGGGGCATATCTAAAGAAGAATATAATACAGTTTGCAGGGAATTCAGGGCAAGAGTTAGAAGAGCTAAAGCCAGTAATGAAGTAAGGCTTGCAAGGGAGACCAAAACCAGCAAAAAAGGATTTTGGAGGTATGTCGAAATCAAAAGAAAAGTCAAAGATGCTATAGGATTTTTACAGGATGAAAAGGGTGAAGTGGTCAAAAATGATGTTGAGAAGGCCGAACTTTTAAATTCCTATTTTTCATCTGTGTTCTTTAAGAAAGGAAATGTAACCAACTGATCTTCATGGTGCCATCAGAGGAATAAAATAAAGCACACTATCTATAAACAGAGAGATGATGAGGGATCACTTAGCTAATTTTTTATTTAAAATCTCCTGGTCTAGATGAATTACATCCTAGATTACAGAAAGAGTTTGCAGAGGAAATTGCAGAACCACTAGCCAGAATCTTTGAAAAATCTTGGAAAACAGGAAAAGTCCCAGAAGATTGGAGAGGGGCAAATATTGTCCCTATCTTCAAAAAGGGGAAGAAGACGGAGGCAGGAAATTACAGGCCAGTGGGCCTTACTTCTATGCCAGGAAAGATATTTGAACAGATTATTAAACCGCATGTATGCAATTACTAGGATAAGAATACAGTAAAGATCTAGAGTCAGCATGGGTTTGCAGTAAACAAGTCATGCCAGACTAATCCAATTTCCTTCTATGATAGAATCACTGATTGGGTGGATCAGGGAAATGCGGTAGATCTAGTATATCTCGACTTCAGCAAAGCATTTCATAAAGTAACTCAGACTATCTTTATTGAAAAAAATGACCAAGTATGGGATTGACAAGGCTACGGTTAGGTGGATTCATAACTGTCTCAGTGATCGTAGTCAAAGATTGGTAATAAATGGTTGCACATCCAAATGGAAAAGTGTTTCAAGTGGGGTACCACTAGGCTCTGTCCTGGCCCTAGAGATGTTCAACATTTTTATAAATGATCTAGATAAGGGAACTGAAGGTAAACTAATCAAATTTGCAGATGATGCAAAGCTAGGAGGGATAGCTAACACTAGAAAAGGCAGAAAAGATTCAGAAGGATCTAGATAAGCTTGAACAATGGTATTTAACAGGGAGAAACGCAAGATTCTACATCTGGGAAAGAAAACAAAAATTACATCTATAGAACGGGAGGAATAGAACTAAGCAACAGCATGTGTGAAAAAGACTTAAAAATACTAATAGATCATAGACTGCACAACCGTGTGATGCAGCAGCAAAAACGGAAAACAGTTCTAGGATGTATTAAGAGAAGCATAGAGTCTAGATCACATGAAATAATTATCCTCTCTACTCCTCCTTAGTTAGGCCTCATCTGGAAAACTGTTTCCAGTTCTGAGCACCACATTTTAATAAAGACATTGAAAAACTGGAGCAAGTTCAGAAAAGAGCTACCAGTATGGTAAGCGGACTGCAAAATATGTCAAACGAGGAACAGTTAACACCTTTAAGACAAAGGGAGTTATAGTACGCCGATGCCGAACTCCCTCCCTTTGATGTGGGCTCCAGCGGTAAGCCCACATCTTTCCCGGCACATATCAGCTATTTTGAACAGCTGACATGTGCCCGGAGCAGTCACGGGTGGAATCACGATCCACCCGCGGCTATCAACCCATTAAATGCCGCTGTCAAACTCTGACAGCGGCATTTAACTCTCGCTTTCGGCCACATGATGGGGTCACCGATAGGTTGACATGACAACCAGAGGTCTCCTGGAGATCTCTATGGTTGTCACTGCCAGAATGCTATGAGCGCCACCCAGTGGTCGGCGCTCATAGCAAGTCAGCAATTCTGCTACATGCAGGCGATCTGTTTGTCGCCTGTATGCAGCAGAGCCGATCGTGTTATGGCAGTTTTTAGTCTCCCATGGAGAAGCATGCCAAAAGTAAAAATAAAAGTTTTTAAAAATATAAAAATATATAAAAGTTAAAATCACCCCCTTTCGCCCCATTAAAAAAAAAAATAAAAAAATAAATTATTTGGTATCGCCGCGTTCAGAATCGCCCAATCAATAAAAAAAAGGATTAACCTGATCGCTAAACGGCGTAGCAAGAAAAGTCAAAATGCCAGCACTACTTTTTTTTGGTCGCCAAGACATTGAATTAATAAGAAATACCGGGCGATCAAAAGATCGTATTTGTACCAAAATGGTATCATTAAAAACGTCAGCTTGGCATGCAAAAAATAAACCCTCACCCAACCTGAGATGGCAAAAAATGAAGATACTACGGGTATCGGAAAACGGCGCAATTTATAATTTTTTTTTAACTAAGTTTGGAATTTTTTTTCACCACTTAGATTAAAAAGAAACTAGACATGTTTAGTGTCTTGGAACTCGCAATGACCTGGAGATTCATAATGGCAGGTCAGTTTTTTGCATCTAGTGAAGATGCAATCCCACACTTTTTTTTTTTGCAATTTCACAGCACTTGGAATTTTTTTTCCTGTTTTCCAGTACATTTTATGTTAAAACCAATGGCGTCGTTCAAAAGTACAACTTGTGCCGCAAAAAACAAGCCCTCACTTGGCCATATTGACAGAAAAATAAAAAAGTTATGGCTCTGGGAAAAAAGGGAGCAAAAAACGAAAATGCAAAAACGAAAAAAAAAAAAAAAAAAAGCTCCAGTCATGAAGGGGTTAAAGGATCTGGGAATGTTTAGCTTGCAAAAAGAAGGCTAAGAGGAGGCTTAAATGGAAACTATCACCAGGTTTGGCCAATATAAGATACGGCCACCGCCTTTCAGAGATTATGTACAGCATTCTATAATGCCCCCGATCCGACCTGAAAGATAAGAAAAATAACTTTGATTATACTTACCTGGGGGGCAGTCTAGGCCTCCCATCTTCTTGCTTCACGGGCTCCCCGGCATCGCGCTCCTGCGCAGGCGTTCTTATCTGTCCTTTTGAGGGCAGAGCAAAATACTGCACTGCGCAGGCGCTGGGCCTCACTGACCTTTCCAGGTGCCTGTTGGGAAGCGATGCTGGGGAGCTATGAAGCAAGCAGGAGGGTGGCAATCATAAGAAGACGGGAGGCGCCGGACACGGGCATGCGACACCCATCGAACCGGACTGCCCCCCCGGGTGAGTATAATAAAACTTATTTTTCAGTTCTTTCAGGTCGGATCGGGGGCTTATATACATCATTCTAGAATGATGAATAAGAGCCCTGAAAGGCAGTGGCCGCATCTTATATCAGCCAAAACTGCTGACAGGTTCGCTTTAATAGCTGTCTACAAATATCTGAAGGGATGTCACAGTGTAGAGGGTTCATCATTGTTCTCATTTCACATGTAAACATAAGAAGCAATGGATCAAAACTGAAATGGAGGAGATACAGATTAGATATTAGAAAAAACTTTTTGACAGTTAGGGTGATCAATGGGTGGAACAGGCTGCCACGAGAGGTGGCGAGTTCTCCTTCAACGGAAGTCTTCAAACAGAGGTTGGACAGACATCTGTCTGAGATGGTTTAGTGAATCCTGCATTGAGAAATGGGTTGGACACGGTGACCCTGGTGGTCTCTTCCAACTCTAACTGTATGAGTCTAACTTCAATAAGAGAAGACGTTATCTATGAGGTACCTACAGCTAAGGATTCATTTATGCTGGACAATTACAGCCTTTCTAGGGAATCTGTCAGCAGGATTTCATCCCCAAAATTATTAATATGTGCATGCAGTCCTTATAAAAGACACATCCAGCAATACCTTTACATAGGCAGTCTGTTCCTCCATTACTGAGAAATCAGTGTTTGAACTGATATGCAGATGGCTATTGTAGATCTTAAGCCTGTCACTCCAGCTCAACTCCCCACCCAGTGCAACCTCTTCCTGCTTGACTGACAGCCTCTATGATGTGTGACTTCAGGAAAGAAGTTATCAGTGAAACAGGAGAAGAAGACATTGGGTGGAGAATAGAGCTGAAGTGCCCATGTTTACCATAGCAGTTAGCATATCAATTCAAATGCTGATCTCTCAGTAAAGGAGGAACAGACTGGCATTATAAAAGGTTTTGCTGGATTTGTTGTTGCTTTAAAAAAAAAACTAAAAAAAAACAAGATTTTCCTGGTGGCTTGGCATGTTAAAATCAATAAAGGAAGCTATACTCACTTCCCCACACTTACCAGGATCTAGTGCATGCCACTCCATGTTCTGCATGTACGACAGGAAGTTGTCACCATTCAAAGTGGAAACAGGATTGCAGAGACCTGTAATTGGCCACCGCGGTGAGATGACTTCTGTAGTACATCATTACTGAGGTCACAGATAAGGCACTGCTGAAGTGGAACTGCAGTAGCTTGCTGCGGCCACTATGTATTTTCTGAATGTCATGTTGATATGTAACTTGTTGCTTCTATCCCATATAGTTTTAGAACTAATACACATCATTACAATTTACTGGCAATGCATAGCATTTGTTGATCTGATGCCCATGGCCGTACTTGGCCACGGGAACAGCTGATCAGCAGGTGTTGATTCTCATACTCCTACCGATCTGATATTAATTAGCTATCCAAAAGATAGGCCATAAACATAAAAGTACAGAACAACCCCTTTAAAGAGGATCTTTCACCAATTTAAACATATTAAACTAGCTATATTATGGAGTAGTGGCTGCAGGCTTAATAAAAATACAATATCTTTTCATTTCTCCTCCCTGTAAAAGTTAAAAGGGTTGTCCACTACCAGGACAACCACTTCTCAATCTGAAGGTTTGCCTGTTAAAATAAAAACACTCGTATTCTCCCGTTCCGGCGCCGTTCCAGCAGTGTTGGCACTTGCGTTCCCGAGGTTCATGTGATGTTATGTCACATGAGCCCAGAACCCAATCAGTGCAGGCGTCAATGTGCCGGCATTTGGAGGTATTAGTAATCAAGAGAAAGAGAGAGCAGCCGCAAGCCCTCACTTCCTCTTATACGCCAGCACTGATTAGGCACAGGGCTCACGTGACATAACATCACATGAACCTCGGGAACTCAAGTGCCAACACTGATGGAATGGTGCCGGCAGGGAAGGAGTATAGATGTTTTTATTTTATTGGGAGCAAACATTCAGATTGCAAAATGGGTTACCCTAATAGCGGACAACCCCTTTAAAGGGAATCTGTCACCCCAAAATTGCCATA
>VIAB01003865.1:81994-100066 GCA_009801035.1 Oophaga pumilio
CAAATCCAGACCTCCATGGGATATTAATTTTGATTTACATAGAACGTTTTTATGTTTTGCTCTCAACACATTCTACAATTTAATGAATAAAGATTTGCAACTGTAATATTTCATTCGGTGATATCTATGATGTGGTATTTTTGTGTTCACTTTATTTTTTTTGAGCAGTGTATTAAGGACCATTGCCCACCAGAAATACATGGTGTATGGTGGTGCTCCATACACACTGTAGCGTCCGTTCACGGTTATTGCCACTCCGATCACATTCACTTTTGCTGCCGTCCCTGAGAACGGCCACTTCTGTGTACATTGTCCGTGGCCAGAGGAGCAGGACCGGAAAACGGCTAATGGTAGGTTTGATGGGTGTCAGTACCCCACCCGTCTGACCAGGTTCTCCGGTTTCCTCCCACACGCCAAAGACCTACTGATAGAGAATTTGGATTGTGAGCTCCAATGGGGGACAGTGATGATAATGTCTGTAAAGCGCTGTGGAGTTAATGGCACTACGTAAGTAAGCAAAATAATAAATTACATTTGTGGATGGCCTCTTCCTGAGATAAGACGTACTGGTATCTGTTGAGGGTGTATGAAGTGGGCGCAAGAGCTAAACTTGCTCTGTATTAGGTCTTTGTGGGTGCTGGTCTTGTTATTCACCCATTACTTGCATTGAAACATTTTTTGGTACTAAAATATATACAGTATATTACACTAAACATGGTTATCTGTAAGGCCAGGTCATTTTTACAGCTGTATGAACTCTAGAAATAAAAAAAAGCCAATAGCAAAATTTACTTTTATTTTCACCGGTCACGCAACTTGAAATTCTGTTGACCTATTTTTCTACAGATTTCAGACCTAAGGACAGTGTGCAATGTGTAGCTCACAATTGGAAGATCAATCCGAGCATGATCGCCTTATTCGAGCACATTCCCTCATTACTAGTCACCGTTATTGGCCCCCTTATTATAGAGATCTATATATCAATACAAAAAAATATATATTTTGCAGCAGAAAAATGGCGCAAAACACTTTGAATAGTGGCAACAGCTTTGTGCAACTCGCAATTAATATTTTGTCACTTTTTCTCACATTAGGTGGCAAAAAGCTGGTGACAGATTTAATTTAATATTTATGCTGTAGAGAAGTTAAAGGGTTATTCCATCTTTTGAAGGGATCACTTATCCATAAGATAGGTGATGATTTGCTGATCAGGTGGGGTCCGACCGCTGTGACCCTACTGATCATAAGATCAGTTCGCTGGAGCCCTGTGTAAGGGTTCTTTTACTGTTACCGCGACTTTTGCGGCCTGTTATTGCGGGCTGTATCGCCGCAATTTTCAAGGTCTGCTGCAATAATGGACCACAAAAAACTTGCGGATCACCGTTTCCAATACTATGGAAAAATATTGGAAAGAAAAAAACGGCGTTCCGCAAAACCGGAAGTTACGGAACACCGTAACTTCTGCAAATCATTAATTTTCTATGGGGCCCATGTCCGTAAGCCGTGAAATATATCGAGCAAGCTCGATATTTTTTCACTGCCGCATATACGGCCCTCAGTAGAATTTTTGCGGCCACATAGAAATGCAATGGGGCCGCAAAAACACGGTAAGTGTAAAACCAGCCTAATAGGAACAGGGTTAGGATATCCGCACGAATGCTCCACGATGGGACTGCCAGAGAAAGACCAGCGCTGATCTCAGCTGTCTCTTGTAGTCACATAGTTAATGAAGAGGTGGTGCCACTTCTATCCACTCAGATGGGACTCTGCAGAGCCTCGGTAGCGGTAGTGTCCCAGCAATCATCTATCTGATGCATAGGTGAGAACTTCTAAAATAACATTATCCTCATCTCCAACCCAGGACTGTGGAGCAGTGAGAACCCTACATCAGACAAGAATGGGACAATATTCCTCTCCCAAACCTCTAGCAATTGGTCTCCCCACCTCCCCGACTGTTGTAAAAAGAAGGGAGTCTGCACAATGTTACACATCAATTTCAAATGAAAAATGTTGAAAATCTGTGATTTATGTTCTGTCGTGAGTACAATACAACTGTAACAGATTTCGACATCATTCCATTCTTGTTTTCTTTATATTTTAAGCTGCGTCCCAACTTTATTTTTGACTATTGGAGTTGATGTTTATGACCATGTTTAGCCTTGATCTTTAAGAACAGCGTGCACACAGACAGACAAAAATGTGTTGAAGTTTATTATAGCCCCGAATTTCTGCCAAACTGATTTTTTTCCAATTGTGAATAAGTCGACATTTTCTTCTTGCTTGTAAAGATGTATATGAATATCAAAGGAAAAAGTGTTTTCCCCAATCTAAATAAACATTTCACATGTCAAAATCAATTCAGCTATATCTACAACCACGGAATTACAATGTATTTATATTATACATCAGAAAATATGAAATGCTACGACAATTTATAAAAAAAAAATAATCATGGAAAACTGCCAACATTTTTCATCAGTGATGGTCCAGAAGAAGACATCCCCATGATTATTAGGAAGAAGAGCAGCCAGTTGTCAGAAGAATGAAATGAAAAGGGGCATTTCCATCTCCAAGATCCCATCCCAATATGCAGTTAGTGTAATAATGTTAGCAAATACCTCCAATTGGAAATGTAGGATAGTTCTTCTGATTCACTGTCACTTACATCATTCGCAGGGCATTGCAGTAGCGTAGATATCCATGGCTACAAGTGACCACTAACAGCTAACTAACTGTCCTATATCAGGTTGTAACCATAGATCCTAAAGTTACTGCAATGCCCTTCACTTGAGTTAAGTGACATAGCGAATCAGAAGAACTATACTACATTTCTAATTGGAGGTATTTGCTAATATTATTGTTATTACACCAACTACATCTTGGAATAGGGTCTTGGAGATGGGAATACCCCTTTAATATCTTCAGAGTATAGACAGCAATGTTCAGGAGACCCAGCACCCACCCAGTTGTAATGACTTGAACTTAGGTTTTTAGAGTAATCCAAGGTGGTTTAAATTTGCTTTCTTTGAGCCACAAATGTGAATTTTGCACAAAAGCTATTCTGCCCCGTAAGTAAAATGAACAGCATTCGGACCAATGTTCTTACTGACAACACTAGGACTGAAAATTTGGCGACGGCTGCTCAATTGCGGAGCTGCGCCATCGTTTAATGGTGGCCGCGGCAGGGTACTACACATCCATCATCCCACTGATTTGAATAGGAAGAGGAGGTGTAGTACCCGGCCACCGCCGCCACTATCAGAAGACGGAGCAGCTCTGCAATCGAGCAGTGTTAAGGATAGGTCATCGATGAAAAAGTAATGGACGTCCTCTAAGTAATTAAAAACACTACAGTAATGGAGAATTTATAGTCCATTCATCCATGCCAGTTATCGTTATTGATCCACATCTTTCTCCAGCTATGGATGATTTTTTGGGAACGTTACAGATTTCTGTATAAAGGACTCGTTTTTCTCTTGTATCAGTCGTCGTAGTACTTGCATTGGGGATTTTCCTTCCCGCATAAAAAATTAGGATGCAGGGCATACTTTGCTTTATATGGTGCTCTCTGCAGGCATTTTGCTAATTCTTTGTCACATTTGCACAGTATTTTTTGGCACAAGTCTCTTGTGTAATCTGAAAAATAAAACAAGTATTCAGTACGGTTGTAATAAATCGGCGGTTTCCCAAGACAGGACATTTTCTTATATTTGCCAAAATTTGTACTTCCCCCGCTCTCCCGCCCAGCCTTTAATATGGTGGTATATAATAGACGTACGGTACACCTCTCAGTAGTATTGGTCAATTTGGTAGAATGTTGGTGAAGCAAATAAGAGAAGTGATCAGTAGAGATTATGAAAGGTTCAGGGTGTAACGTTTGGATGGAAGGGATACAGTCCACACTTGGAAAACACATGACATGATAGGAGTTGTAGGGTCGGACATATCATTGATGCAACCTGTGCTGCACAGGGGCCCAAAAGGTAAGGGGGCCCATGTCTATTTCCAGAGCAGATGGAGTTGTGCACTATGATGAGTTATTGGACTGCAAAGATACCATATCTTGTTCTTGCACACAGGCCCATTTTTGTCTGTGTCCCCCACTGATGGAGCTGTACCATGACGTGGATCTTTGCTCTCATAACATATTCAAGAAGATCTATTCTAGCTTTCAGACAGATGACATTTTTAGGATCCAGGCCTTTGGTTATGCTGATGATAACATGATACTGTATGGGGACAGATTGATCTATTAGTGATTGTTCTGTGCCCATCTTTCTTCCTCAGTTGGTGTAAAGAGGCCGGGAAACAAGCATTGAAAGAGTTCTATATTGTCGAACACGCTCGTCTAATGGCCTCAACTCCGCACATGTAAATACGACCTGTGAGCATTTGGGGCCCCACTTTAAGGTTTTGCCCAGGGCCCCACTTTACCCCTCCCAGGTAAGCCCAGTCCGTGGCACAATGGGTCCACAAACCACGTGCACCACACGCATGCTTGACACCATGAAGCAGAGATACACATCATCAATGCATGGTATTTGTGTCCATGGAAGTATATTTTACAGTATATGGTATGATTCTTATGTATGGTAACACTATTGGACACTTTATGGGAATACTAATTGAGTTCTCAGGCTGTGAAGTATTTACTGGCAGTATGAATTTCCCATTAACACTAAATTATGCAATCAATTTTGCAGTATATTTATTTCACTGTCCCCATCGGGAATTTAGCTTATGAGCGCCAATCGGTATGTCTTTGGAGTGTGGGAAGAAACCGGAGTACCCGGTACATGCAAACACAGGAAGAACATACAAACTCCTTGCAGATCTTGTCCTCGGTGGGATTTGAACCCAGAACCCCAGCGCTACCAAGCATTCGGACCATGCTAACCACTGAGCCACCGTGCTGTTGTATATGGGAGCATTACTTGTATATTAATTGACAATTATTCGAGCACTATATTGGACATCAAAAAAGCCTTAAATAACAGTAACTGTATTCTGGCATAAATTGGGGAGAACCTTCGCCGCCTCTTTATCTGTACACTCCGCGATAGACTTTTGAGTAAATGCTTCACAATCCATTTACATTTGGCTGCATTACCATCTAAAATCGGAACAACTTAATTGAGATCTTAGTTGTGAGTGTATTGGTTTTTAATTTCTTCTTTTAAAGGGTCGAATGACTTCGTATTATACTAGACATGTTGTAAAACCTATTTCCATCTTACCAAATGAAAATAATATGTAAGGATGATAAAGATAGAATATCCGAGTACAACCACATTTGTGGAAATCAACATGTTTTTCATCAAAATGAACCATAATTACTATACGTGGCTTCCTTCCGAGCCATATGGAAGTGTTTTCTATAAACAGTCCAGAAACCCTGCGTTTGGAGGCTAAATTACTAGTGGTGTCATTGCAATTTAGGTTTGAGAGCTAACAACAAATTAGTAATGTGTTCACTTCAGTAAGGTCACAGTGAACCTAATGACTCTTAAACTGATTTATATAGTGCTGATACGGCATTTGTCATGTTCAAAGACTGTTGCTTTAACCCCTTTCCGTCCATGACATACCATTATATCATACAAAGGGTGCAGCTGTCGGGAGCACGCTCAGAACCTAAGCCTGCCCACACAAGACAGATGCCGGCTGTGTTACTCAGCCAGCATCTGCCTTTAATAGTAGCGACTGCAGAGAGCTCTGAAAACTGCTGTTAATCCATTACATTCTGCTGTCAATCACTGAAGGCGGCATTTAGACAACATGATCCTGGTCGGCATTCATTTCGGGCACCCTTGGCCCCTCCGCTATGTGATCATGGGGTGTTAATAGGTTGCCCTGGCAGCCAAGGGCTTGGTGAAGGCTCCCGTGCCTGCCATGATGGTACTTCTGTGAAGAACAGCCTGTGGCTAGGCTTCATACAAGACCATGATTAAAACTGTAGTATTGCAGTGTATAGTACATGCGATTAAACAGTGACAGGTACTTATTTATACAGAGTTCCGAATTTCTTTAATTCATTCAAAAACAAACAAAACCTATACAAGTTTGGTATTGCAATGTTTGTAAGGACTAGCAGAATTGTGTTGCCTTGTAAACTTAACCAAAAAAAAGTCAGAATTGCCATTTACCATTGCACCTCAATTTTTTTTTTTCCGTTTCTCTGTATCTAATGGTAATATGAATGGTGTCATTCAAACCTATAACTAGTCCCACGAAAGAGAATTTGTCATATGGCTACAGAAAAATAAAATGTATGGCTCTTTGAAGAAGGGGAGAAAAAAAAAAATATTTCCAACTCTAGCCCCCCCACATAACTTAATTTAATTGCACGGGAGGGGAGTGGGGGGAGTATACAAAGGGAGGAAGAGAGCCAAGCTACATGTGAAGGGTCTGAGAGCTGCGAGGGGGAATTTGATAGGTGATTATGTCATCCAGTGGTCTACAATTTGTGCATGTACTGGAATGGTACTCGGACTAGAGATCACAGCACTCAACTGCTATAGGGGGTAATGTATGGATACAGCTGAGCAAAGACATGATACAGCTACAGTTACTATTCCATGTGCAGACAAATTTACTGGAAACCTACCTTAACCGCTTTCTGTTATTTGTACGGCTCATGTCTGATGTATAAGGAGCAGGTTCAGGATCTGAGCCTGCAACGTACAAGGCAGATGTGGCTGCATACTACTGCCAGAACCTGCCTCAAACTGCCATGACCAGAGATGGCTCCAATCACATCTATGTAACCACTTGAATGCTGACATTGGCATTTAACCGTTGCAATTCTGTTAAATGATTTTGAACCTCCACAGATCTTGTAACTAACCAGTTCTGACTCCTGTCTGTTCACCAGAAAGCTTGCAATATGACAAATTCTTCCATTTTCTTACCACATCTTATGGAGCGATTGACACATTTCCAGTTATAGTTATGGTTCTTAGGATGGCAACCAAAATGTTCGGCATCTCCATAGCAACAATCATGTCTAAAGCAGCACCTAAAAAAAAGAAAATATTATTCACAGTTACTTAAAAAAAGTCTATACTTTCTGATTGCAGTGATATACATAAAAACATTTTATTGCCGCATGTAGTAAAAATGAGTCTCCTATGACACCTAGCCACAGGCTGGACATCACAGAAAAAAATCACATGACAGGCACTGGGGTTCAGCTCGTCCCCAGCTGTCATAGTAAGTCATCTGCTCCCTGCGATCGCATTGCGGTGGGTGGATGAACAGCTGAACAAATGTCTGAGCCGGAACACACCGCTCTTAAATGCCACTGTCACTGTGATTGACTGGCAACTAAGAGGTTAACAGCAGTGATAAGCAGGTGAGCCAACCACTGCTGTTAGAGGCAGATGCTGGCTATATAATGTACCAGGTATCTGCCCTGCTTCTGAGCCCCCTCCAAAATCCCTGCACACTCCATGATGTCTATATCTGTCAAGGAGAATGAATTGGTTAAAGAGTCCTCATCACAAGACTGTGGTTGCTCTTCTTATTTAAGAAAACAGTTGTTAGCCAGAGACTGATGATTTACTAAATATATGTTATAGACATGTTGACAAGTGTTCCTTACGGCAGGCTGTAGGACAAAACTTTCTTGCAAAATTTAAGTCCAATCTTATGGGTTGTGGAATTTCGGCATGCAAAACGTGATCCCACAACCCTTCAGGGCCCTTTTCACAGTGAAAGCTCGATATCTCATAATATGATTTAAACCAGCTCTACTGTGTCCTTCACTAAGCAGGTAAAGATTTGTAACATAATTGAAGCGGTTACTGAGCGGTAATTGTGTTGTATAGTGTAACGCTTCTCTTTGAGGACCAACTGAGCCATGGGCCAGGCTTATCCTAGAGGGGCATGACTAAGTGTCTACCGAGTCTTCACTAAGGCCTCTGATGGTGAGGATAGGCTGGGCTGCTGGTAGACAACAGGCGCCATTCCAGGGCAGTCCCCGGGACTGGACTGTAGTAGCTGACAAGAGAGTCACAGGCACGGATACAAGATACAGGAGGGTGAGACAAAGGCTTAATCAGACGGTCTGAGGTCGGGGCAGGTAGCACGGGTTCACAATACAAAGCCAGAGTCAGGGATGGAGAACAACTGGGCGTGTAAACAGGCCGTGTCGATAATGGCAAACAAAGCCAGATGGCCTGACACGAGAAGTAACATAGTAACAGTGAGTAGAGTGGAGTTGTGGAGCCATGGTTTAGATCAAAGAGTGAGAACACAAGGGATCACGCACTATCCCTATGAGTGGGCCTGTCATGCAAAATACGATCCTACAACCTGGGAGTTTGAACTCAACTTTTAAGAGTAAGTCAGGTCCTTTAGTCTGCCATTAGGGATACTTTTGTGCATTTTTGATAAGATATATTTAGTAAACTCATCAACCTGTAGCAGAAATTTATGGCATATCAACAGGATATGTCATAAATGCATGATGGATGCAGGTCTTATTACTGAAACCCATACCTATTTCAAAAATGGATCTGTAAGAAGATGGAAGCTGTGCCCACATTCCTACTTGTTCATATGTGCTGTGATCTAATGTGATGAATCATAATGTTTTACATTGTTATGTGATAGAGCTGTGTTCTGCCCAGCAACAGGTAGCAAGTAGGTATGGATAGAGTCAAGAGTTGGGACTAGCCTAGAGAGGGAGGGGCTAGGTAGCAAGATCAGAGAGGACTTCCTGGTATTGCGGCAGAGACTGCCTAGCTCGCAGCTAGAGCAGATCTTTGACCTGAGTACTCAGCAGAGTCACATGAGTTGGATGTCCCCAAAGTCAGTGGAGAACGAGGTAGTGAATAGACAGATCTGGATTAAATGAAGGAAAAGTGATGTATTGGAAACGGGTCCTGGAACACAAGATAGCCACGAGTTCGCCAGACAGATAGTTAACAGGCCAGGATGCAACACGAAGCATGAGAGGAAGAGAGTGCTCAGAGTGGGATTTCCAAGGCAACAGCAAGCATTGAAGCTATGTAAAAGCCATAGTGGCCAGCTAACTCCCCTAAGGGAAAAAAAAGATACAGAACCGTGGGTTGAAGTATAGGACTCCCACTTACTGGACTGTAGTACTGTGCTGGGTTGTGGTGAATACAGAGGAACTTGAGGCAGAAATAAGCAAGCTTGGAATAAGTAGAGAGACCGTGTGTAAAGATGCTCCATGTTCTAAAGGAAACGTTTGTGAAGTTATGCACCCGCTATCTATTGTACATAGTTCTCACCAAGCTAATGTTAAGTAAAGACTGTTTATTTTTGAGTGGTGGTCTCCCTCACTGAACTGTTCAACATCTGGTCCTGGCCAGCCGATGTCACTGCCATTATTTGGCCTGCATTGGCAAAGAACCCCTATAGACAAAGCCCACACACCCAGCCAGGATCCCCATCTTCATGTAGCTTGCCGGGGCGTGGAAGACTAGTACCTCGTCCACTTCTACCATCCCGTGCCACGTTACTACATTTTTTTATTTCCCAATGAAATATATAGAAAGAGCTGTGAATGTGCGGCCCCCTTACCTGGTGCAACGGGCACCACTTCCCTGTAGATATAGGTCTTTTTAGATGGCTATGCTTTAGAAAACTAGGTGCTACACAAAAGGGAGAGTGCTTTAAACAGCAGCCTGGCACCTCTGCTTATCTCCTGTTTTAACATTGAATTGGGCACATTCCAGAATAACAATAAATCACGCTTAACATGAGACGTAACTATGAAATTAAATACCAGTCTGTCCTATCTTTGGGTATTCCATGTCCCCCCAGACCACAGTAGCATCCATATCCAATATACAACAGAGAAGACCTGCTGGTTCCACATTCAATAGCTCCGGCTAATTCAATAATTCCTCTTTTCTGTCGTATCCGTGAACTGTCCAGGTCAGCATTCAGGCCTGCAATGTAGAAATAAAGTTTTGATTGAAAAAAGTTTGTTAAAATCAGGGATATGCTTTACGAATGATTAAAATCAATATGTAGACATAAGTTGTTGTGCCAGAGCCAATCCAGCAGAAAGCCTTTTTTTTTTTTTTTTTACATACATTTTCCAAAGTTCGTTCATGCTATTACACAACTGACCTGAAACTGACTTAGCATAACTGCACTTTTAAAAAACTTTTGACATGTCAAACACATGGGGAGGAGGGACTGTTATGATTTGGTAGCTGAGGAGAGCAGGCAAAAACGGCAATACACCAGAGAGGTTGGAATCTACTGGATTGCAGTACCCTGACTAACCACAACTAAAGGCAGCCATGGAGCGTTCCTACGTTGGTCCTAGACGCCTCGTCACAGCCTGAGAGGTTAACTACACCTAAAGATAGAAAGAGGAAAGCTATTTGCCCCGGAGCAGATCCCCAAAGAACATAGGAAGCCCCCAAACATGTAATGGCAGTTAGACAAGAGGAAATACAGACACAGACAGAAAATAGTATGAGCAAACGTTGGGGCCCAATCTTCCTAGAAAGAAAAGGATAGGAAGGACACTTACTGCAATCCAAAAAACCCTAAAAAAATACCAACTCTACTAATTGCAAAAACACCTGAGATCACACGACCTCTACCACCTAAATTAGTTCTCTGGTGTAACAAAACTAAGCTGCAGCCACTGAAAAAACTGGAAAAGGCAAATGAACAAACAACAGTGGCTCAGATAAACCGAGAGGAGCACAAGCCCCCGGAGGGGACCTGGCTGACCTCCACAGAAGTGCAGGGAAAAATGCAAAAAGCAAGAACAAAAATAAAAGCAGAAAATATCTTATCTGTTAGCAGAAGATGCAGGCAAGACTCAGCAAGCTTCCAAGTGAACCAGGAACCACAGTTGAGACAAGAACAATTGATCACCGGCAACCATGATGGGAGGGAACCTCCCTTATATAAGACCAGTCTGTAACTCCTGATTGCCAATCTTCACAATCTTCATTGAATGGTTCAGTACTGTTTGCAACCACCAGAGGGAGCTTCTGCTCAGAATTCATTTCTAACACATTCACAACAAGGGACCCAGAAATTGATCACCCCCTCTAATCTCCAAAATCCTGCTCTTCCTTTGTTGTAGTGATTGGTTGGGGTCTTAGCAGGTGACTGGAAGCAACATTCAGATAACGCAAGGCAAGAGGAGTCAGTGAACGATATAATTCTGATTAGAATTACTGTAAATTACTGTATGTCACTCTCCACAAGGAGAAACCTTACCCCTGTAAATTACTGTTGCATTTAAACAGTTGGTGATCATAACTAAGACAAATCAAACAAATACTGATAGGAGTGAAATAGAAGCAAAGGTTTTTCATTATAGAACACTAATGTACTCTTCACGAAGGTGGTACACCCACTCATGGGAGTCACCATGTTGATTCTCTCTCTAACTCTGGCCGTGGCGGGGGTCACCGAGTTTTCCCGCTAGGCCGCAAGTCTTTCTGACCAGGTCTATTAAAGAATGCTGAGTTTCCCCATGCACCAACCAGCCCCCTCCCAAGCTGTTGTGCTCACTTTGACCAACCTCGGTACCGTATATCAAACCTGGAAGTGATAGTCCTGCTCACTCGCATTGTCCCTCTGCAACCACAGGCGTGCCTCTTTAGTTGTCGTTCCCTCACAGATCTTCGCTGTTTGACCATTGGTGAATATCTGATGGGCCTGGAGTGGAGAGGACTGGTGCTCAGCTCTTGACAGGCGACGTCTGGTCTCTGGGTCTTGACCAGCATAGGGCACAGATCTTGGTCTTGACTTGCGCAGCTGGCACACTGGGTCTTCTTGAACGTACTCCATGAACCTGATCGTGTCTGAACCCGATTCTGAACCATCCTACCTATACCTAATCCTGATCTGCCTTCTCCACATCTGTACCTCTCCACTCTCCTGTCCAGTCTGAACCTGCACCTGTTATCCTATACCCGAGCCGGTCCTGTATTCCTGACCCTGCCCTACCTGTTCCTATTCCGGTATCCGTTCCATCTAACCAGCCACACAGCATCCATTCCTCCTGTTAACCAGTTCCTGGTCGGCCTAACTCTCCAAGTCCATCTCTGCCCTTTTGGGGTCAGCTGCTAGAGTAACACCTGCCATCCACCTGTGGCTCAAGTCTAACCACACCATCAGGGGCTCTAGTGCAGAACCAGGTGGTCACTTAGTTGCGTCCCACCAGGCTCTCCCCAGTCCACAGCACAGTGGTTCCTCAACCACCAGTTGCGGCAGAGAGTAACAGAGGCAATGAATTGCCTATTTAATCCATCTTAAATCTGAACACATTCAAGGTGCTGTTTTTTCTACTACTGAAAAACACCACGTACCGGGACTTTATTGTAGGATATGTCTGCCCAATCAACAGATTTCCCTTATCGGAATACTATCAAGCTCTTTAATTTCCAAGAAAAGTGTTGGGTAAGTGGTGTTTTTCTCTTTACAGTTACATTTTTGGTCAGTTTTCTGCCTCACGTGAGCTAAATGAATACAATCTTTTCATAGAGATGTTGGGAATCTGGGGGGTTTTCAGAATTGTTCCATTAATTATACAATGGATATTTGATCACATATTCTTACCTTCTCATACAAGTTCCTTGTTCCCTGAGTAGTTGTATTGTTAGTTTCACAGTAAAGCAGTGTTTGCACATTACGGTTACACTTGAATGAGTCATTTCATTTGTATTATAAAAGATAAATCAACCTTTAAAATTAGCTTATTACATGTACAATGCAAACACATTTGACTTTTTCGCAGGCTTCCACTTCATAGGGATTAATAGGCAAGTCCAATAAGTGGTTATTAGAAAGTTACTTGCACTCAGTTTTTGCACCGCTTACTGTTGTCAGGCGCCTCTGCTCTGGTTCCTGACGGAGGTGTTGAGTTGGTGTCATACAAAAGGCACTCAATCAACTTTACAGGCAGGACTGCTCACAGAGATGCTGTGTTCTCCTATCCTGTTGGGCCATTCACGATCATCCAGTAACTCATAGTACTAACAGTGTGAATCATGGTCCTGCTGACTAGTCACTAGAGTTGGTCATCGAATGGGTCCACTGGTCAACTGGCGCCATAGGTCTTCAATTTAAACCCCTCACTAAGCCATTGACAGTTATTGTGGATTGACGTGTGCCATTTGGTCCTACTTGTTCCTGTTTATTCTGCCTATTTAACCCTTACCTTTAACCTATACCTTGTATTTGACGCTTGGACTGTGTGACCTTTCTCTTTGGCAAACTTGTATCTTATGCTGGCTATTCTTGAGGGTTTTGTCCTGGTTTCTCTGGTTCTCATTTGGCTTCTTTGTGGACAACTCAGGAGCCCAAGCATTGAAGACCAGTATAGGGATGAAAGGGTAAAGAGAAGTGTGTTTCTGGGATCCGCTAAGTTAAAATATTGAGCAAAGGCTATTTTTGGTCTTCTATTTTGGGTTAACAGAACTTTTTTGAGAGTAGTCAAATAAATAGGTGGCAAAAACTTAGAGATTTTTTTTTTATAAGACTGTTAAACATGTAATTTAATCAAAAAGGAAAAGGTAACATCATTCTGAGAGACCTGTTATTTAAAATGTACTAGTGAAAGGATAGGTGTTAATTTACACAGAGTAAAAACTAGTATAGATGCTTACACAATTCTGATGAGTCAGATTTAAAGGGGTTGTCCGGGACTTTAACATTGATGGCCTATCCTTAGAATAGGTCATCAATGTCTGAATGTTGGAGGTGTGACACCTGGCACCCCCACCAATCAGTTGTTACAGGTGTTGGTAGCAACCTGAACTTCTCCGCAACTGAGCAGTTTTGACTGCCAACGACTCCGGTAACAGCTGATCAACAAAAGTGCCGGGTGTCGCACCCTTACTGACCAAACATTGATGACCTATCATAAGGATAGGTTATCAGTGTCCGGAATAACCCCTTTCATACATTAGATTGCAAATGTTAGGTTATTAATGCAAACTGAACTATTTAGTTGTTCTCCTTAAGGGCCTCTACTTACTACCTCCAATTCTATCCTAATGTATAGAACAAAGGTCAGAATAAATGTGAACAGTAATAAGAGACAAGGCATACAGTAATTACATATCAGACTTAATCCTGATACACAATGGGGTTACTATCTTTTCTGAACCATAGCTATTCCACAACTGTAGAAATTGTAGTTTGCCCATGACGTCAATGTCATGTATCAGTGCTTTCTATATTACATTTTTGAAAAATACTAAAGTTTATTATAAAAGGTGTACAGCGGCATGTAAAAGTTTGAGCACCTTTGGTCAAAATTACTGTTATTGTGAACAGTTAAGCAAGTTGAAGATGAAATGATCTCTAAAAGGCCTAACGTGAAAGATGACACATTTCCTTTGTATTTTAGGCAAAAAAATATTTTTTCATTTTTTTACATTTTAAAGGAAAATAGACCGATGCAAAAGTTTGGGCATCCTGCATAGTTAGTACCTAGTAGCACTCCCTTTTGAAAGTATCACAGCTTGTACACACTGTTTGAGAGATTTTCATCCATTCTTCCTTGGAAAATTCTTCCAGTTCTGTGAGATTCCTGGGTCGTCTTGCAAGCACTGCTATTTTGAGGTCTAACCACAGATTTTCAATGATGTTCAGCTCAGGGGACTGTGAGGGCCATTGTAAAACCTTCATCTTGCACCTTTTGAGGTAGTCTATTGTGGATTTTGACTTGTGCTTAGGATCATTATCCATTTGTAGAAGCCATACGCTTTTCAACTTCAGCTTTTTTACAGATGGTGTTATGTTTGCAGCAAGAATTTGTTGGAATATCATTGAATCCATTCTTCCCTCTACCCGTGAAATGTTCCCTTTGCCATTGGCTGCAACACAACCCCAAAGAATGATTGATCCATCCACATGCTTAATGGTTGGCAAAATGTTTTTTTCCTGAAATTCTGTGGCCATTTTTTCCCCACACATACCTTTTATCATTTTGGCCAAAGAGTTCTATTTTCAGCTCATAAATCCACACAGGGACTGGTTTCCAAAATGCATCAGGCTTGTTTAGATGTTCTTTTGCATACTTCTGAAGCTGAATTTTATGCCGAGGACGCCTGAGAGGTTTTCTACTGATGACTCATGCATGAAGGCCATATTTGTGCAGGTGTCTCTTAACAGTAGAACAATGTACCACAACTCCAGAGTCTGCTAAATCTTTCTGAAGGTCTTTTACAGTCAAACAAGGGTTCTGATTTGCCTCTTTAGCAATCCTATGAGCAGTTCTCACTGAAATTTTGCTTGGTCTTCCAGACCTTATCTTGAACTCCACTGTTCCTATTAACTTCCATTTCTTAATTACATCTCAAACAGAGGAAAGGGCAACTTGAAAACGCTTTGCTATCTTCTTATAGGCTTCTCCTTCTTTGTGGGCCTCCACCTTTTTCATTTGCAGAGTGCTAGGCAGCTGCTTAGAAGAACACATGGCTGTTATTTTTTGGCACAAGGTTAGAGGAGGCTGAGTTTTTATAAAGCTGAGAAATTTGCATCACCTGGCCTTTCCCAACGATGATAATGAGAAAGCCATAACCCTAACAGGCTAATTAAGGTCTGAAACCTTGGTCAAAGTTATCTGAGCACAAATCTCCAAGGGTGTCCAAACTTTTCATTTGGCCTATTTTCCTTTTTGTGATTTTTAAAATGCAAAAAATGACTATTAATATTTTTTTGCCTAAAATACAAAGCACGTGTCATCTTTAACTTTAGGCCTTTTAGAGATCATTTCAGTTTTAACTTGCCTAACTGTACAAAATAACAGTGATTTTGAACAGGGGTGACCGAACTTTTACATGCCACTGTAAATCCACTGTAAATCCTTATATGAATTATTCCATGAATATAATGTAGTTAGTGGATTAAAAGGGTCACCTAGGTGTGTAGACTGTGTGTAGACTGTCTACAGCCAAACTCATAATATGTTTTTTTCTAGTGCGTTCATAAAAGGATAAAAGTAGCGTGGAAATACCAGGTGAATGGTGCTCCCGTGGTAGTGAATGTAACAGATGAACAAAAAATAAAATAATAAAATACAACACGTTTCAGCTGTATTCAGCTTTCTTCAAGTGTTGGACACCAGAGTTAGGCTAGATCCAGCCGAAAAGCATTGTGTTTTTAATAATTTGTTTTTGGTGCTATTTTTTTCCATTTCAATCACTAACACAGAGGCATCATTGACATGTATTTTATTACCAGGCCACAGCACTGACAGAGAAAGATGACCTATGAGATTTGTGTGTATCCATTCCTCAGAAGGACTTATGTTCAGTGCACTTGTCTATGTTTTAATTGTCTATTCATAACCAACAATGCATTTTCTATTTGCGCCTGTGGAGAATCTAGAGTCAAGCTAATGATGCTGCATTATAGGAGTTAACGCCTGTTGTCCATAAGACTGAATGAGGCTGGTTACCCAGTGTGTAAGGCCGGGGTCACACATGCGAGAAACTCGGACGATTCTTATGCGAGTTTCTCGCATGTGTGACCCCGGCCTAAGAGACAACGATTATTTAGCGGCTGGCTTCCCTTCATTCGGTGTCAGTAGCAGAGGACCTGTGTAGTCAGTAGGAGCCATGTTGCTGAGTATTGGTAGCAGATGGAAACATTTTGAACTGTGGTGCATGAGGTTGCAGAGGGTATATTACCTCTGTGACTATCCCAGCACAGATGGCCGGCCCCCATAAAGACACCACCCTGATAATTACTATCTGAGAGGAGTTAGCAGCTAGTGAGTGGAATACATGCTGTCTGAAGTAGTGGTAACAGCCAAAGTCCAGGAGAGCAGAGTAAAGAGAGAGTGGAAATGTGGTGGCCACTTAAAGTAGCTGTGACAGACAAAAGCCAAGTGGGATGTACTGTATCCCGGGGGAGGACCGTACTGCGAGTGAGGAGAATGCCACTGCAGGGGTCAGAACATGAGGTGCACGGAGGGGACCATTGGTTGTGCAAGTTGGCAGCATGAGGCTGAGGCTTGGAATGAGGGTCAGGAGATGACTTCCTGGTTGTACAAGTGGGCACTGTGAGGGCATGTAGGTCAAAGATGTAGGTCAAAGACAGAGTGTCTGTTTTGGAGGGCAGTCAAAAAACATAGTGTGAGTGAGTGTGGGTCTCACTGGAACTAAAGGTGAGTGACTGCCTGTCTAGTATCCAGTGGAGACATGTGATCAGGAATATTCGGAAAGCTGTGGAGAGAACAAAGACTCTATATAATTTTGGAAACGTTATTTTCTTGTCCAATGTTAAAAGTGCAAATGCCTCCAGATTGAATGACTGGGGGGAAAAAAAAGCCATGCTGAACTGTTCCTATAATTTGTTTTATTTTTTTTGGAGCCAGTGTATGCTCGTTACACTTCTAAGGATGCAATAACATTCTGCAAGCCCTCTACTTACACAACGCCAGAGGTGTACATGCCATAGAGGAGGTCATGCGGCTGCTAGAAGGACCCTTACTCTGGTTAATCCCCTTGAAATTTGTATTACTTGGCAAGACCCTATCCAGGAATCACCTCTCCACAGGAATGTCATTAACATGGTGTTAGAAAAAATGTGAAGAGGAAATGAAATTCCAGGGCCTTTGGACCAGAGTGGCAAAACTGGTGCTAAACGGTGTTTCCAGCTGCCTATTTTTTCTCCATTTTCCTGTAGTTTTACATACAGATAATCTAGATTTGGATCTTGGAAGTTGGTAGCTCACAACACTAGTGTAATACACCTGCAGCTACAGGGTCCCATAAGGTAGTTTTGCCAAACATCTTGTTGCGAACTTTAGTAGAAAGAGTCAGCGCAGCACGTGGCGGCATCTTGTGTGTCTTTTACGGCAGTTTGATTTGGGCAGTTGCTTCCACTTCAGTGGCCTCCAGCGGAAATCATAGTTATAAATTATCCCCAAAAAAAAGAAGATGGTGTGATTGTGGTTTCTTCCATAGCAAACCTCCACATCCCTTTCTGTAATGAATGGTATACCACTCATGTTTTCCGATGTGGTTTCCTAATGTGCTGTGAGCTCTGGCAGCAACTTTGTACTAAATTGGCAATGCCCACATCCCACCTGCTAGGGAATTTAAC
>VIAB01003866.1:19823-34029 GCA_009801035.1 Oophaga pumilio
GTGGGTGGGGTTACGGCTATGTAACTGAGTTGAAACCTTACAATATATATATATATACACATATATATATACAGTATCCTGGCTGATTACTGGATCATTGAGCTTAATAAAAAAAACCTTAAAATGATGGCTGGACTGTACATAACAAGCACATTCTACCTATTATGTCCCCCTATTTCCTTATAGATTGTAAGCTTGCGGGCAGAGTTCTCACTACTCCTGTAACTATTGAAAGGCGTTACATTGTCTTGTTTTTAAAGTCTGCACATGTCCCTGCATAATTGTAAAAAGTGCTGCGGAATACGTTGGCACTATATAAATAAAAATTATTATTATTAAGAAATTGATGCAGATCAGCTGCTTCTCTAGCAAATAGTGAATTTCAAATAATTAGAGTATTCTTGAGGAAAATTGCAAGAATAAAGGATACAAGTCATTCAATGGCCAGAAATTGTGTTATTCCTCATGCAGACACCTTACACACCTCGTGTACATCTTATTTTGAATAGCTTATTGAAAGCACAGTTACCTTTTAATGACACCCTAATCTGTACAAATGCATTGAGAAACAAACAGAAATCATTTTGAGGGGAGAAATAAAAATAAAATAATGTGGTTGAATCTCTGTGAACTCTCTTATAATTGGGGATGTGGTTTTGGTCTGGATTAGCCAATTACATTTAAACTTATGTAAAATAGTACTCAGTACACAGAACAAAGCGATTCAGATGATTTCCATATAAAGTTTAGCTTTCTCTAGTAGGATTTTTCTGACAGTTTCTTAGTTGTATTTTACAGCAAAAGCGATGGTCGATAAGCATCTTACAACACAGCAAAGGGATCTCATTGTTTAAAGCTATCTGTCAGACGAAGGGTACCAAAAATATTACAAAGCATTGGATATGACATGGAACACTGATAATACTGTCATCCAGAATTGGCTTAAATGAGTAATTCATTTTTATAAAGTCAATAATACACGTGAAAATAAGTAACTTTGTAATATATTTTATCAGAGAAATTTGCTTCTTTTTCTGACAGAATTGATCAGTCATTATTAAAATTCTCAATTCGGAGGTAAAATCTGCATTCAGTGAAGACAAACTTTTCCATTACAGAGATAGGAGATGGCACCTGTTATGGACACAACTCTATGTAGACGGGAGCAGAAAGAAGCTAGAAACAGAGCTCCTCCCTATTCCTCCCCATTCTATCTACATAGAATCTTATCAGCACTAAATGCCATCTCCAATCTCAGTAATGCAACAATCTGTGTTCTCGGATGTTATGAGCAGGACTTAATCTACTTTGTAGCGACTCTTACAGGACCAGCAAATGCACAGTCACAGACGCACTTAGCGCAAACCACCAGTGCTAGGCAAGTCCTAAGGGGTCGGAATATTCTTCACCCACTTCCATTAAGGAGGGGGTTAATACTGAGTACTTCCCAGACTACTGTCACAGAGAACCTGGCATCTGGTGACGTGGCCAATATTAGTGTCAAGATACTAGAGTAAACCCTAATCTTGCACTATTAAACCAAAACAAAAACCCAAAGGGAACCCAAAGACAATAGCTAAGGAAGATGAACCTGAAAAGACCATAAGCAACTGCTGAGAAGCAACCTGAACTTTCACCAAAAAGCACTCACCCCACCACTACACAAGGGAACTGAATAAACGGCACTGGACTGGATAGGAGCAGGCTTAAAATAGCCAGCCCAATGCTAAAGATAAAAATCAGGTGATGCATTCCTCCCACTAATTTCCAGGGAGCCACACCCTGATCAGTTGAACAGCAGGGTGCACGCATTCCCATCATTGGCTTACACCAAACAAAACAGCGTCCTGCATTGTCTGGCAACCGAGAGACAGAGCGTCCCATGTCTCCTGGGCCGCAAAACAAGTTGAAAGTGTGGCATCCCGCATTTCCACATCACTCACCACTTCCACAAATGAGAAACCACCATGTGTAGTTGCACCACTGAAGTGCATGATAGCTCCTCCCCCAGCACGGACAGACCGCTAGGAAAGTCTGGAAACCAGAGGAGGACGATTGCGTACACAGCAGGTATTCCTAACAGTATCCCCCCTCTCCGAAAAAGACCTCCAGATTCTCACCACCCTCCTTATCAGGAAACCTTCTATGAAATTCAATGACAAGGTGATCGGCATGAATTTTGTTTCTCGGGAGCCAAGACCTCTCCTCCGGATCGTTCCTCTTCCAGTGGATTAAATTTTGGGCAGAGTTTTGAATCTTCCAAGAGTCTTCAATACTCTTTAGCTCATACTCTTCGGCGTTGTCTATCTCAATAGGAGTAGGAGGGTCCTGATTCACCAATGTAATTACTACCTTCTTAAGCAACCCCTTATGAAACACATTGAAAATACGCATGGAGGTAGAAATATATACCCTAAATGCCATGACATTGATGATTTTGATAATGGGGAAAAGTCCAATAAACCTGGGTGGCAGCTTGTGGGAAGGCACCTTAAACTTAAAGTTCTTGGTCGACACCCAGACCCTATCCCAAAACCTGAGCTTAAGCCCCTGCTGACAGCGTTAATCGGCCTACAGCTTTATGCTCTCCTCTGCTGCTTTCCTAAGATGCTGTGGAACCTTCCCTCAGACTAAGATGACGGTATGTTTTATAGACTGCCAGAAGTGTCCCACACTTCACCACAAAGCATGGGGACCTAGGATGGAAACCTAGATTACAGAAGAAAGGGGACATTCCAAGGGTCTCATGGTGTCTATTGTTTAAAGCGAATTCAACCATTTCCTCCCTTTTTCACTGATTATGTGAACAAAAACACCTTAAATATGACTCCAAACACTGATTGGTTCTCTCAGTCTGCCCATTAGTCTGAGGATGCTACAAGGATGACAATTACACTTCTGTCCCCAGGCGCTTACATAAAGCTCTCCAAAATATGAAAATAAAATGGGAGCCTTGATCAGAAACAATATTCATAGGAACACCATGCAGTCATACCACCTGAGTGAGAAATGGATCTACCATCTCCTGAGCATTAGGCAGGTTGGTGACGGGAACCAAATGGCATTTTGTAGGAAAGCAGTCAACAATTATGCAAACAGTGGTTGTGCCCTCGGACTTTGGGAGATCGGTTATGAAATCTATAGATATGTGAAACCAATTACATACAGGGATAGGCAGGGGTAAGAGCTTCCCTGCCAGGGTCGTTTGAGGGAATTTGTTTCTGGTGCAAATTTCACATGCCTTAACATAGGCCTCCACATCCTTACTCAAGCACGGCCACCAATGCTTTCTGTTTAAAATATGACACATACTCTTGATGCCCGGGTGACCTGCAGTGGCAGAGTCATGGCGCTCTCTGAGCAATCCCAACCTTAGGAGCACAGGCACAAACAACTTGTCATGGGGTGTACTAGACAACGCCAATCCTTATACTTTAACCACTTCTAAGGCCACATTGACTGAGGGCATTGCTGCTTGATTCTGGAAAACACCCACGGAGTCAAAATCATCAATACACCTGTAGATACATTTCTAAAGGGATATCATTTCAAAAATGGGGTCACTAGAGGGGGGATTCTGCTCTTCTAGCAATTAGGGGCTCTGTATATGGAGTCTGCAAAATATTCTAGGAAAATCGGTGTTCCAGGAGGCAAATAGCGCTCAGTCTCTCCCGAGTCTCTCCGCATGGCTAAGCAGTACTGTACAGCCACATATGGGGTGTTGCCAAGTTCAGTAGAAATTGTAGGACAAATTGTGATGCCATATTTACTAACTTCTTGTGTATAAATGAAAAATATGGGGCTAAAACAAAATTTTGCTGGCAAATATGTAGTTATTTTTTCTTCTCTGCCCAATGGTATAAAATTCTCTGACACATTGTGGTGTCAGTATGATCACTGCACCCCTAGATGATTTCATTGAGAGGTGTAGTTTGTAAAATGGGGTCCCTTTTGGAGGGTTCTGCTGTTTTGGTAAGTCAGGGGCTCTCCCAGTTGGTCATGGCACCAGCAAACCATAACAGTAAAATCTGCACTATAGTATGATGCTTCTTTCATTCTGAGCTATGCACTGTGCCTGAAAAATATGTCTTGATTACATGTAGGGTATTGGGGCATTCAGAACATTTTTTTTACAGCAAATTGAGGTCAATGCTTTCCTATTAGCCCTTAGAAAACTTAAAAACTTGGGGCTAAAACAACCTTTTAGTGGTAGAAATGTAATTTATTCTTTCTTCACCTTCAATGGTATAAGATTCTGTGAGGCACATGTGGTGTCAATATGATCACTGCACCCCTAGATGAATTCAATGGAGAGTGTAATTTGTAAACTAAGTTCACATATGGGGGCTTCTGTTGTTTTGGCACCTCAGGGGCTCTGCCAATATGACTTGGCACCCTCAAACCATTCCAGCAAAATCTGAACTCCAATATGGCACCTCTTCCCTTCTGAGCTTTGCACTGTGCCTCAAAAGTATTATTCCCCCATATATGGGGTATCGGTGTACTCAGAAGAAATTGTCCAACAAATTTTATAGTGCAATTTCTCTTCTTACCCTTGTGAAAAAAAACTGGGGCTAAATTAACATTTTTATAAGGAAAATATAATTTTTTTTGTTTTCACGGCTCAACGTTATAAACTTTTGTGAAGCACCTGGGGGGTCTAGTTTCTAAAATGGGGGGATTTTCACTGTTTAGGTACATCACAGGCTCTTCAAACATGACATGGCATCCGCTAATTGTTCCAGCAAATTTTGCATTCAAAAAATCAAATGGCGCTTCTTCCCTTCCGAGCTCTGACGTGCGCCTAAACAGTGATTTTCCTCCACATATGGGATATTGGCATGCTCAGGAGAAATTGCACAACAAATATTGAGGTCCCATTTTTCCTGTTACCCTTGCTAAAATAAAAAAATTGGGTCTAAAGTAAATTTATTTTTATAAAAAAAGTTAAATGTTCATTTTTTTCCATATTCCAAAAATTCCTATGAAGCACCTCAAGGGTTAATAAACTTCTTAAATGTGGTTTTGAGCACTTTGAGAGGTACAGTCTTGAGACTGGTGTCACTTCAAAGTCACTTGAAATGTGAAGTGGTACATACAAAAATGGCTTTGTAAATTTTGTTGGAAAAATCACTGGTCCACTTTTAACCCTTATAACTTCTTACCAAAAAAAGTTTAAAAAATTGTGCTAATGTAAAGTAAACATGTGGAAAATGTTATTTACTAACTATTTTGTGTGACACATCTCTCAATTTTCAAAATTTTTACCAAATTTCATTTTCTTTTTCATGAATAAGCACAAGTTATATTGAAGAAATTTTACCACTGTCATGAAGTACAATAAGTCATGAAAAAATATTCTCAGAATCAGTGGGATCCATTGAAGTGCTCCTGATTTATCACCTCATAAAGTGACACTGGTCAGAATTGTAAAAATTGGCCTGGTCATTAATTATTATTATTTTATTATTATTATTATTACACATTTATATAGCGCCATTTATTCCATGGCACTTTACATATGAAAAGGGAAAATATAGACAGGTACAATAAACATGTGCTAGACAAGGGACACACAAGTACAGAAGGAGCGAGGACCCTGCCCGCGAGGGCTCACAGTCTACAGGGATGGGTGAGGATACACTAGGAAAGGGTAGAGCTGGTCGTGCGATGGTTCAGTACACTGAGGATCATAGTAGGCTGTCTTTGGGGGTAAAGGGGTAAATGTCATACAACAGTGACATTACCTGGAACTGGGCATCCCTCAAAAATTGGTAAAAAGACAAAAAGAAAATTGGTCTGGGAAGATGTCAGCAGGTCAACAGCGACATTAAAGGAGTTGCAGAAATTTCTGACAAGATCTGGCAGTGTAGTGCATGTGAAAAAACAATCTTCTGTTATCTCACCTGTGCGATAGGGTGGCAAGATGAATGCCTGTCCTTTCAAAGAAAAGTATCCAAGCCTGGCTACATTTTGCCAAAGCCTACATGAAGTCTTCCAAAAGCATGTGCAAAAACGCATTATCATCTGATAAGACCAAGGTTGCACTTTTGGCCATAATTCCAAAAGGTGTGTTTGACCAAAAGCCGTCACTAAAATTACTAAAATAACATTTTTTCCTCAGTGATGTTTAGTGGAGGAAGTAATATGCTTTGGGGCTGTTTTTCAGCAGCTGGAACTGGGGATATAGTCGAGGTTGAAGGAATTAGAAACATTTTCAAATATTAGGTGAATGGACAGCTCCTGGCCACGGCCACTATGCTATCAACAGAGCTGTGCTCCATAACTGAGCAGTTCCAGCTGCTGCCAAAACCAGGAAAAGCTGATCAGCGGAATTGAGAGGTGTCGTACTCCCACCGATAAGACTTTGATGACCTATCCAAAGGATAAGACATCAATGTTAAAATCCCAGACAACCCCTTTAATAAAAGCATCTTCTTTATTCTATCTTAATTTTCTTTCTAATGAAAAATGATGAAACAAATACTTGTGTTTCAGAGAAAGTGCGCTTCCTGGGATTTTTTTTTAAAAGACAAAATAAAAATATCCATAATCCAGAAATGTAATTGCAACAGTCTTCTTCACAAAGTGTGCATGTTGTAAAAAATATTAATTGCTTTGCATACTTCCTTGTTGTAATAATCCAATATTAAAACTGTACATGCCACCCGAACATAACTGATTGTTGCAGCTGCTTGCTTTCGGGACATGAACTTATTCAGCATTTCTTGTTCCATCGTTTTTGGTAAAGGCTCGAGGATATAAATTTTTTTTATAAATCTTTTAAAGAAACATCACAATTTAATTTTTAAATACCTGTTTTAGTAGCAATTTAGCAACCAGGCACCCTACCGCCATTCTGCAAGTTGTTACATCTTGCTTATTCCCGGGCATGAGCCTACATTTAGCTACTTTGAAATGTGGCATTTTAGGGTCCCCTTGCATTTTTGGCCAAGGGAGGAATAATAAAAAAAAAATAATAATGAAAAATAACTTAAGCAAATAAAATGGAATGCTAAGAAAAAGAATAAGATTTGGCAACCGTTTTATTAGTCAAATTTAGCAACTCCCATAATTACAGATACAAAAAAACAGGAAAAAGGAGTAAAAGAATCCCAGATAAAGTGTACCAAAAAATATTTCATTAAATACTATTTTACAACAAAAGTAGTTTACCTCAATCACATAAAAAAGAGAGACAATAGAAAAAGTGGATAGTTAATAAAACACAGGTGTAAAGCGAATGGTCTCAAAAGACAAGTAAAATGGAAGGAAAGAACCAATAATAGCAGCAAGTCATATGAAGTCATGTAAAGTTCCAGTGCAAATATGCTGAAAATACTCCCACCTATAAATAACAATACCAATCCGCGTACTATAATTATGTACCAAAAAAAGGGGCAAGAAGTATATAGCACTCTCCAAGGTGATCAGATATATATTACTTTAAACGAGCACAAAAATATTGGAAGCATATTCCAAGTAACAGTTATATATCATCAAGTGAGCCAAGAGTGCCCAACACTCCCTGTAGTAGTAAGGTGTGCATCACTTTAAGGGAGTAGAGACCGCAAAAAAGAAAGCTACATCTAGTTCTTACCCTTCGTATCCATCGAGTCCAAGTGCTTCCACCCCCTAACTCGCGTTTCGCGTGGGCTTCCTCGGGGGGCTTCTTTTGGCAAACATACTTCTTCAGGGTTATGGAATTTTTGTTAAGAGGTCTAGAATATAAACAAAAAATTACCTATAAAACATACAAAAAAACTTACGCTTTTGCCTTGCTGATTTATTAGTCCAATTCAAGTGTATGCACCACGGAAATACTGCTGGTTGCTGCTGCAATTTACTTTCGGAGTGTGTACCTACGTATTAACACAGTTTTTTAAGGTTATAGAATTTTTGTTAAGGGGGAGAGAAAAAAAAATCTATAAAATAATAACAAAAAAGGTTATTTTTTTTAAATAACTGTTTTACCAATACATTTTAATAAGAGTGATCGCCACAGAATTGCTGTTGTTGGTAGCTGCAAGTGACTGTGCATGTACCTACCAATCAACATAGCATTCTTGGTTATGTTTTTTTTGTCAGGAGGGTTAACAGTGTATAAAAAAATAAGTAAAGTGTGAAAACATTATAGTCTGTGTTTTACGGATTATAAGATGCACCCCAAATTTTGGGGAGGAAAATAGGAAAACTTTTTTTATAACATGGTTGTGCATGTTATAATTCGCTTTTACGGTAGCTTACCTGGGGGCAGCGGTAGTGGAGCGGGGTCCCAGGTGATTAGGAAAATAGTCACCGGGGGCAGCTCATGTTCAATTGAGATCTAGGGAGACGAGATCTCAGCGTAGATATCTCAAGCTTCTCATGCGTCGTCTCCAGTAGCCATTTTTCCAGAGTCCACCACATTAAAAAGCATGAAAAGTGCGAGGGCTCTAAGCCTTCACAAAATGTCAGTGGAGCCTCCACACCACTGAGCACCCCATCCTACCAGCCTGGGACCTGCAGCATTGACCCACTCTTGCAGCCGCCACC
The DNA here is from genome assembly GCA_009801035.1 of Oophaga pumilio. Lineage (NCBI taxonomy): Eukaryota > Metazoa > Chordata > Amphibia > Anura > Dendrobatidae > Oophaga > Oophaga pumilio. Next base: position 28,359 of record VIAB01003866.1, read on the forward strand.
AGAAGCTTCCTGCAGCAGAGACCCTGAGACCCCGCTCCACCACAGCTGGTAAGATACATTCGGATTATAAGACGCACCCCTACTTTCCCCCTAATTTTGGGGAAAAAAGTGTGTCTTATAATCTGAAAAATAAGGTAAATACAATTTAGTTTTTGTTTATCAGTTTAAATACATCTAGTGTTATCTCCGAAACTGTGGGCGGTTTCATCTTATTTAGGTTGTGTCTTTTCCTTCTGGAATTTGTTGTTACATGGTCTTTTTTGGGGCAGCGGGAATCAAATGAAATGATAAGAAAAGTGCCCAGTGTTTCTAAGGCTGGTTTCACATTAGCATTTTTGTGTGCAGCGCATCTGCGCATGCGTTCATGCGCCCCTATTTTTAACATGGGGCACATGGTCTTGCGTTTCCATGCGTTTTTGTGCGCATGCTTTTTATCAAGGTATGTGTCTAGTCACGCCCGGCGCAATATGTTGCATTTTCGGGTCCGTCGAAAGGCATCAAAAAAACGCATGTGTTCGCTTGCTCATGGAATGCGTCAAAACAAAGCATTACAGTCTATGGGAACACATGCGTTTTACGCGTAAATATGTCTAGACAGCTGGTTTCACATTAGCGTTTTTGTGTGCAGCGCATCTGCGCAAGTGTTCATGCGCCCCTATGTTTAACATGGGGCGCATGGTCTTGCGTTTGCATGCGTTTTTGCATGCGTTTCCACTTGCGCACGATGTGCAGCGCAAATAGACGCTAATGTGAAACTAGCCTAAAGTAGATGTATTTCAGGCTACATTTACTATAAAAAATAACTAAACCTAGCACAAATTTTACCAGGTTTCATTTTTTTAAGGTTGTGACTGTCTCATTTACTTTCAAAAGACCAGTCGTAGCATTTGTAGGCCAACATTTTTGTTGATAGGGTTTTGGTTTTTTTTTTGCCTTGGCGGGATCTATTTAGGTCAATTGACTTTCTGAAACCTCATTAAAAAAAACAAAAACAAAAAAAATAGACTACATATATTTTAAGAAGATTCTTGGTATGTTTTTGTGTGAATCCAGCCCGATGCTGCTAAGAAAGCTACTACTGATATATCCATTAATGCTCATACATTTAAAATGTAACGTAAATATTCAGTTGCTTAGAATTTAATAATTAATTAATTAATTAATTAATTAAATATCTGCATAAATGAAATAGCCCCATAGAGTTTAGTGATACTTTATGAAAATATCAAAGAGCAATTCACAAATTTTAGCATGATGACAACCATTCTTATTTGAAAGGAACTATAAATGTAATTAATTTACCACTTTAATATTCCTTTCACAAATCAAATATGTTAAAATCTTAAAAACAGTCCTGCTGAGATTTCCGTCTTCAAATAGCTTATCTAGTCAGTAAGCACAAAAATGATATTTAAAAACATTCTCTTTAAAATCAGTGATTTAATGAACTCATGCCATATGTGATTTTCCCATTAGAATGTACATTCAACAACAAATATTCTAACAGCTCTACAACTTTAAGTTCCCCTCGGGAACTTTATTGCAAAACTCACACCAAGTAAAATGAATTTTTTTTTTCATTGGATTGGATTTTCTACAATGTTTTAGATATATTACTGTAAAATATCATGGGTTGTGATAGATAAACATTAAATGGAATAGAATAACATCAGAAAAAGTAATTTATTTACTGTTCTTTATGTTTTCTTTCTGTGTCATGAAGACAAACATATTTCTTGAAGTGTTTTTTATTTTGTTCTAAATAGAAATTAATGATAATAGGATAGGCATTCTAGGTTTTAAGTTACCTTTTTCATCATTAAAAAAACAGTACCTTTTACTAGGATACAAAAACTTGTTATAAACCTAGACAAAAATGTCATTAAATATACATGTTCTTCCACTAGCCCCTACAACACACACTATAGGTAACTTCCTCCTGTTTTCTATTCAATCATGTTCTATAGACTAGTACAGAAGCAAAACAATCCAAGGTTGCAAATTGCTCAAGTCATCAATTATTTTACAGAAAGTCCTGAAGCCGAGAACCCAAATAGTGAATTATAACCATCAATATTTTTATTATTAGTATCATTTAAATTGTTTGTCGGTATTTAAGAACTGAATTGTAGAATTATTTGGGAGCTGTACTGAAGAATTAGATGAACTTTTTGATTAAATATCATTTGGATACTGCACAATATGTGGACACCTATCCTCCTTATTTGGGTAAGGAAGCTTGCCCCCTGCCCCTAGCGTTGTCTGATGGGAATTTTTTTAAACCTATATTCCACAATGGCTTTTTAGTATAGCACCATTTTAGAAAACCTCTCAGGATTAAGACCCAGTCGATCACAAAGTGAAAGAACTCGATGCACTCACAGAAATCCAGTCTCAAACCACCTACAAGTAGGGTTGCAGAGTACACATGTGTAAGGGAGAATCAGGTTTCTATTTTGGAGACACAATCTGATGAACATGTACCACATCCAAGAAATGCAGCAGTCAAGCAGTCAATTAACCACTTCTCAGACTCAGCAGCTAATATTGCAAGGCAAAATAGCCACACATGACAATTTAGAGGCTCTGCAATTGGAATGAGTAGTTAAATCCTATAATGGGCTTTATGCACAGCCACAAAGGTAGAGCAAAATTATTTTTTAGTCACACTACAAGTATAGACATGGCTGCAGAGTACACAAAGGCTTTTGGCACAGTAACCCCACAGAAGGTAATAACAAATTTCACCCACAGAGTATGTTTCCCCATTTATCCCACAGAAGCTAATAACAAATTGCACACCCAGAAAATAGCCCACAGTACCTTCACAGCCAGGGTTGCAAAGTACACAAAGCTGCTTAAAGGCACATTACTTCCACAGATATGGGTTCAAGAATACAGTTTGCAAGAAATGAAGCATTTTTTACTGAAAATATTGTTCTAAAAGCAAACTGTGACAAAATATCTTTGTTGTAAAAAAATAGTCAATTTTTTAACAACCAAATGTGTACACTGTTCCAGTCCAATTTTTGTGTTGTTTTTTTTAAACCAACAAAATTTCACACCAACCAAGTTTTAGAGTATATGTGATAATAATCAATTTTTGGAACAAAAATATTTTAATTGTACCAGGAAAAGTTGTTTGAAAAATTATTAACACAATGTAATTTTGCACAAAGCACATTAAACTGTATGGATGACTAATTGAGTCAGAAAAACAATTTTGAACTTTTTTTTGAGTGTTATATACTACTGAAATGTACCCAAGAACATGTAATGCTGTATGGATGAGGAATATAATACCCATATATTTTTGAACAATTTTTTGGAGGGTTATATAGCAACGAAAGGGCATGTAATATTGTATGGGTGAGCAATATAATAGCGATAAATTTTTTAACAAACTTTTGAGGGTTATATACTACCAAACTGTACCCAAGAACAAGTAATACTCTATGGGTGAGCAATGTAATACCGATGAATGAATTTTTTAAGAAATTTTTTAGGGTTATATACCAACGAAAAGTACCACAAAGCACGTAATACTGTACGGGTGAAAAATTTAACCCAGCAACATTTTTTAACATTTTTTTGGAGTGTTATATATCACAGAAATATACCCCAGACCACATCATACTGTATAAGTAAGAAATGTAACCTAGAAAAATGTTTAAATGTTTTTGTGGAGTTTGTTATATATCACAGACATGTCCTCCAGACCACAAAATATTATACGGGTAAGAACTGTAACCCAGCAAAATTGGTTAACACTATTTTTGAGTGTTATATGCCACCAAAATATGACAGAAAACATAATAATCTATGGATGCGTAATCTAATCCAGAAATATTTTTCAATGCTTTTTGGGAGATATACATACCACCGTCATGCAACTATAACCATGTAAAACTGTATGAGTCACTGAATCCATAAAAAATTTAGAATGTAAATATTTTGAAAGTGTAGTTGATGTACTTACACAGTAAGAAAGGCTTTGCAGAAAGTTAAAATTCAGGCAAAAATTATAAGAAGTGTCATCCATAGATACCTGAAACAAAAGAATAGAATATTAAAAACACTTTGTGTTGCTGTCATCTGGTGGTGTGGAAAAGTGTGCGCTAATCCAGGCTTTGTTCATTTTTATAGAGTGAGCCTGTCAGCATTTTCAGTTGTTATGACCTATAACAGGCGCTAACAGCAGTGCAGCACAACAACTCCAAGACATAGAGGGACAGGTCATGCAGGTGTTGAGCTTTGATACCCAGTTAGTTAAAAGTAGCACAGGAATTAGGGAGTACACTGATTGAGTTGGTCAGGTATTGCTAGACTATCTTTAACCCCTTCCCGACATGTGCCATACGTATACTGCTCTGCGGGAGGTGCATTCCCGCAAACAGCAGTATATCTACGGCGGCATGATCGCGCAGCCTCACGCTGAGTGCCGCAGCGATTGCGTGCAGGTGTCAGTTGTATGTGACAGCTGACACCCTGCAGCAATGCCCAAGATCACTGCTAGCACAGATCTCGGGCATTTAACCCCTCTGATGCCGTTGAGAGTAGTGACAGCGGCATAGAGAAGCCTCGCGCAGGGAGGGGGCTCCCTGTGCTCTTCCATCAGGCCAACATGATGCGATCTCATTGGCCTGATGGTCTTCATTGAGACCCCAGACACCAAGATAGCCTCTGGGTCCTTCCGGGTCCTGGAGGGAAGGTGGCTACCTCCTTCCCTGCCTGTCAGATCACTGATATGACACTCTTCTGTGCGGTGTCAGATCAGCAATTTGACATTATATAGTGATGTCCCATCCTGGGAAAATGTAAAAAAGTAAAAAAAATTACAAATTGTCATATAGGCCTCTCAAAGTCACTTCAAATGTGAGGTGGTCCCTAAAAAAATGGTTTTGCAAATTTTGTTGTAAAAATGAGAAATCGCTGGTCAAATTTTATATCTTATAACTTCCTAACAAAAAAAATTATGTTTCCAAAATTGTGAATTGTGCTGATGTAAATTACACATGTGGGAAATGTTATTTATTAACTATTTTGTGCGATATGAGGAAGAGGTGGAGGAAGAGGAGCAGAGACCACTTGAGACAGCGCTCTCATCATCTTTCTGGCCCTCATCTACAAAGCATACCGCTATGCGGCTGCCATAGAATGGAAGTGGAGTAGCCCATCCAGTAATAGAAGTTGTAAATATGCTGCACAAGTGCTCACTGCAGCAAAACATGCCTACTTCTCATCCCTTATATCATACCTGTCTCACAACCCTAAAGAGCTATTCAGTAGAGATGAGCGACTTTCCCTTTTTTAGGGTCGAGTCGTGTTTCATGAAACCCGACTTTCTCAAAAGTCGGGTCGAACGAAATCGGTGGACTATCGGGAAAAGTCGGGGGTCCGACTGAAACACGAAACCCAATGCAAGTCAATGGGGAAGCAAAGTCGCCATGGAGTGGAGGACAGTAAACACACCTACAGTGCACATTTCAATGCCAACAACATGAATTCTTATTACTTAAGCTTGGCAACCTTAATTAACTTTATACTAATAGTTATGCATTGAAAACTGGGGGTTATTTGACTAAACTTGTGGGGGCGAGTAAGGCTGGCTCCCGGTTTTCATGTGACCCGGGCTAAAGAGTGTCAGTGGGCCCCTTTAACGCATACCACA
>VIAB01003866.1:47900-58711 GCA_009801035.1 Oophaga pumilio
ACGCTCTCAGGCTCAGTATGGATTACACCAGAATATAATAATAAAAAAGGGGTACTGTATCACAAGATACCAGGTATATATAGTCTAGGTAAAATTTTGGAAATCACCATATATATTTCAGGAGTCAGACAATGACGGTCACAGGCTCAGTATGGATTACACAAGAATCTAAAAAGATCCACAAGAAATAATCACACATGTAGGCCAATGTTCCAGGTGTCAATGATGCACTTACGGTTGTGGGGGGAGGACGACTTTCTGCAAAAAAGGGTACTGTAATCCAAGCATACAGTTGTATACAGTCTTGGGGTTATTGTAAATCTCTGTATTTATTTCTGGAGTAACAGACAGATGCTCACAGGCTCTGTATGGATTACACCAGAATATAAAAATTAGAAAAAGGGTAATGTATTACAAGTGTACAGCTGTATACAGGGTTGGGGAAATAGAAAATATCTGTATATTTTGCCAGAGTCAGACACTGGCTCTCACAGGCTCAGTATTGATCTCACCAGAATATAAAAACTAGAAAAAGGGTAATGTATTACAAGCGTACAGCTGTAAACAGAGTTGGGGAAATAGAAAATCTCCATATATTTTGCCAGAGTCATACACTGGCTCTCACAGGCTCAGTATTGATCACACCAGAATATAAAAACTAGAAAAAGTGTACTGTATCAGAAGCGCACAGCTGTATACAGGGTTGGGTAAAATTCTAAATCTCCGTATATTTTGCCAAAGTAAGACACTAGCTCTCACAGGCTCAGTATAGATGACACCAGAATATAAATTGTTAGGGGGTGGAGGAGGGGGGGAACAGCCCAGATCGGGAGGAGGCAAAAATGGCATATGTTGAGGTGTATAATGTATGTAAAGCAGCTGCAAATGGATGAATTTGAGAAGTCCGAGAAAGAAGAGGACAAAGCGAGCCATTTTTCTGGCAACCTATGTGTCATCAGGGGAAGGTGGGACAAAATACTTTGAAACCCAGGCATGGTTCATTTTAATGAAGGTTAGATCGTCAACATTTTGCGTCGACAGACGGGTTCTTCTTTCTGTCAGAATTGATCCTGCAGCACTTGAAGACTCTTTCAGATAGCACACTACCAGCAGGGCAAGCAATCTCCTGTAAGGCATATTGTGCCAATTCAGGCCAGGTGTTCAGTTTACAGGCCCAGTAGTCAAAGGGGAATGACAGGTGAGGGAGAACATCGATAGGGGAGAACTAATTTGTAACCATAGTTGACAACTGCTGTCTCCTGTCTGTTGCTATAGATTCCTGAATACCAGGCGTGTGAGCTGTCCTGGAGAAATCAGTCCACAACATGGTCATGAAACTCCTGTCTCCAACGCCACTTCGGCTGTGTGCACCATGAACACCTCTTCCATTTGGCCCAGTACGGCTCGTGGTAGAACCTGCATCGCTGCTGTTTGCTGGGAATGCCTCTAACAAACAGTTTACCAGAGTTGCTTGTTTGTTGGCCAATATTAGCTCTAGGTTCTCCTGTGGCATTATGTTCTGTAATTTGCCTTTATAGCGTGGATCGAGGATTCTGGCCAACCAGTAGTCGTCATCCTTCATCATTTTGGCAATGCAGAGGTCCCTTTTTAGGATCCGAAAGGTATAATCACACATGTGGGCCAATGTTCCAGGTGTCAGTGATGCACTGCCAGGGGTGGGTGGAGGAGCACTTTCTGCCTAATCCACATCCCTCCAGTCATGCACAAACCCTGGACCTGAATTTGGCAAGACAACATTTTCTCTTGCCCCCTGAGAAGCATCCTCCTCCCCAAAATAATCATCCCCTCATCCTCCTCCTCTTCCTCTTCTTCCTCCACCTCATCCAGGACAGTTCCCTGAGCAGACAATGGCTGATTGTCATCAAGGCTTCCCTCTTCCTCCTCTTCCTCCTCCGCTGCAAACTCCTGATCCTTAATGTGCGTCAAAGTTTGCATGAGCAGACGCATAAGTGGGATGCTCATGCTTATGATGGTGTCGTCTGCGCTTACCGGCCGTGTGCATTCCTCAAAACACTGAAGGACTTTACAGAGGTCTTTCAGCTTTGACCACTGCACACTCGACAACTCGATGTCTGCCCTCAAACTGCCTGCCCTTGTATCCTCCCACAAATGCATTACGGCCTGCCTCTGTTCGCACAGCCTCTCAACCATGTGCATGGTGGAGTTCCACCTTGTTGCAGCGTCTATGATTAGGCGGTGCTTGGGGAGGTGGAGCGATCGCTGCAGCTTCTGCATATGACTGTAGTCTATAGGAGAGCGAAGGATGTGCGAGCACAGTCTTGACACCTTATGGAGCAGGGCTGGTAACTCCGGATAATTATTTATGAAGCACTGCACCACCAGGTTAAAGGTGTGAGCCAGGCAAGGTATGTGTCTGAGTTTTGCAAGGGCTATGGCTGCCACAAAATTAAGGGCCTTATCACTGACTACCTTGCCTGGGTCAAGATGTAGACTGCCGAGCAATTACTCAGTTTTTCGCTGCAAGTAGTCGGCCAGTACCTCCGCGGTGTGTCTGTTGTCGCTCAAAGACATCATCTTTAAAACAGCCTGCTGACACTTACCACTAGCTGTGTGACACCTCGTGTGCAACACTGGCAGCTGCGGATGGAGTGCTCATGCAACTGCGCTCTGTCGACGAGCTTTCGCTTCTGGAGGAGGAGGAGGGTTGAATGCCTACAGCCAACTGTTGCCTATACCGTGGGCTAGTTAGCCCTCTCCCACCGCCACTGTCCCCTGTGGACCCTGCATCCCCAGTGTGCAGTGATGGACACGTAACGGCCCTGGCAATGCCTACTGGCCCATGCATCTGTTGTGAGGTGCACCTTTCCGTTCACTGATTGTTTGAGTGCATAGACAATGTTGTCTTTCACATGCTGGTGGAGGGCAGGGATGGTTTTTCTAGCAAAGAAGTACCGACTGGGTAGGTCATAGTGTGGGACAGCGTAGGCCATGAGCTCTCGAAATGCTGCGCTTTCAGCCAAACGGAAGGGCATCATCTCTGATGAGATCAGTTTGGCAATGTAGGCATTCAAAGCCAGTGTACGCAGATAAGAGGATGAGTACTTTCTTGTCCTACTCAGAGTCTCTGTTACGTTGAGCTGGACTTGAGAGCTGCATATGGTGGAACTAGCGGTGGACATGGCGGACTGAGAGGAGGTTGGTGATGGTGATGGTGGTGGTGGTGGTGATGGCCTAGATGCAGTCTTTCATTGGAAAACTATTGGGATTCCCTGACTGCTTTGGCCTTGCGACGACACCTCAACATTTCTTGCTGGTGGTGTGCTAACCGGTGGGCTTACAGTGGAAGAAGCGATGTAGCGTTGCTGGTTACCTACAGTCGGAGCAGGTGCACGTGTGCTACCTGAGGTTTTGTAGTCCGTCCACGCTTTCAAGTGCATGGTGTTTACATGTCTAAGCATGCAACTGGTATTCAATTTTCAGAGATTTTTCTCTCTGCTAAAGGTCCTTCCGCACTTCTTACAGATAACCTTTGCCTCATCAATAGGATTTTGGTCAAAAAAGTGCCACACTGCACTCTTCCTACTATGGGAAAACTTTTCAGGGCTTGCACGCTGTGCTAATTTGACCATCTGGCCAAGCTATCATGCAACCCTTTTTGTTTTTCTAACATGTTTTTGGACTGTTAAGGGCCTGCCAGATAACCGCAGCTACGACGTCGATGCCTGCTGCGGATCCTCTTTCTCTTCTGAGCTATTGCCAGCGGCACCCTCTTCCCCCAATGGATGCCAATACGGGTCAACAACTTGGTCATCCATCATCTCCTCTTCAATTTCATCTGCACATTCCTCTGTGTCACCTTGTTTGGTGGTATAGTTTTCGGGAAAGGGCACCTGAGTTTCATCAGGGTCAGAATCTGGCTCAGTACTGTAGACTGCGAGGGCAATGCAGTGCTCTGGGTGAATGTACCAGCAGAATCATATAGCAGTGGCTGTGCATCAGTGCACTCCATGTCATATTCATCTTGGACTGGGGAATTCAGGATTTGACTTAATAAGTTAGGCATGGTATGTAAAAAGAGCACCAGGGAGTAATCTGAAGTTTGGCCTGCCGCATACTTCACTTTTGGTGGGGTGAAGGAAAAAAGGAAAGGTGTTGTTCCTGACAAGGAGCCTGCACTGACCACTCAGTGCTTGCAGTTTTTGAAACTTCAGAAGAGGAGGCGATATAGATGGAGGCTGTTTCGGCAATATAAGCCAAAACCTGTTCCTGATGCTTCGGCTTAAAAAGCTGTTTACCTACTCCCTGAAAAGGGAGCCTTCCAGGCCTTTTGGAGCCAGACAATTCCGCAGGCTCAGCACCTCCTGCCTTAGGTGCTATTGTGCTTTTGGCACTGCCAGCAGATGTACCACGACCACCATCAGTACCAGCTGGCTCCCCGCCCGCATCCGCGGCCTCTTCCACCATACTTCCTCATGTTTGGGACAATGTACCAAAAATACCAGCAGATACATGGTACTTTATGAGGATGGTACAGCTGAATACGGTGTAGGGGAAAATTTAAATCTCAGTATATATTTCCGGAGTCACACACAGACGCTCACTCAGTATGGATTTGACCGTAATACAGAAAGCAGAAAAACGGTACTGTATCAGAAGCGTACAGCAGTATACAGTAAAGGGGAAAATTTAAATCTCCATATATATTTCCGGAGTCACACACAGACGCTCAGTATGGATTTGACCATAATACAAAAAGCAGAAAAATGGTACTGTATCAGAAGCATCCAGCAGTATACAGTAAAGGGGAAAATTTAAATCTCCCTATATATTTCCGTAGTCACACACAGACGCTCACTCAGTATGGATTTGAGCGTAATACAAAAGGCAGAAAAACGGTACTGTATCAGAAGCGTACAGCAGTATATGGTAAAGGTGGAAAATTTAAATCTCTATATATATTTCCGGAGTCACACACAGACGCTCTCTCAGTATGGATTAGACCGTAATAAAATAAAGCAGAAATACGGTACTGTATCACAAGCGTACATCTGTATATGGTGTAGGGAAAAAATTAAATCTCCGTATTTATTTCCGGAGTCACACACAGATTGTCTGCATGTATTTGTCCGTGATACCACGGTCAGAGCTTTTATAGACACTATGATGCCCCCAAAGCAAGCCAATCACTGCAACTCCCTTCTCTAAGATGGTAGTGGACGCTGCCCATGTCATCTCATTGCCCACAGTGTACGTCCTTGCTCATTGGCTGAAAAAAGGCGCCTGCAAGCATTCTGGGAAATCCAACTTTGGCGCTTGTTTTGCCGACCGCATGGCCGACTTCACGCAAAGGTCGTGTTTCGATCGGCGAAACCCGACTTTGGCGAAAGTCGGCGATTTTTGAATCTGACCGACCTGTTTCGCTCAACTCTAATCATTAGAGTAAGTAACTTTGCAGGAAATACAAAGTGTGGTTGCAGAGAACTGGGATAAAGTTATTTTCTCTGATGAAACCCCTTTGGACTGTTTGACTATTTGGGACATCTGGAAGAGTGATCGTTCAGAGAAAAAAAGTGAGAACTACCATGAGTCTTGAGTCATGCTAACGGTAAAGCATCCTTAGACCATTTTATGTGTAGGGTTGCTTTTCATCTGAGGGGCTCACCTCACAATTTTGTCTACGAACCCTGCCATATATAAAGAATGTTATCTAAATCTTCTCCAAATGCAACGTCTCCCATCAATTCTACCAGCAATTTGGTAATGAGCAATGCCTTTTCGAGCATGAAAGTGCACCATGTCACAAGATAAAAGTCATAACTGAGTGGGTCAGTGTACAAAACATTTAACTTTTCGGTTAGGGGGTATGCAATTAAACAGATCCAAATGCCATTGAGGGTCTGTTGTCAATCTTCAAACACTTTAAATAATGACATTTTGCATAAACTTTTGTATTTGTCAATTAAAGTTTAAAAACTTATGAAATGCTTTTAATTGTTCTTCAGTAACCATTGAAACATCTGATCAAAAGAGCTAAAAAAAATTTCATTTAAATATTTTAACAATATTAATGTTCCCCAGTCTTCATCTTTTATGATAGTATAATACATGGAATTTCTACTAATCTATAGATGCAAAAAAACTAATTTGTGAAATGTAATCTGATAAAATAGAATTGCTAGCTTAAAGAAATGTAAGAAAATAATAGTGTAATAAATCAAATAACAGAAGAGTAGGCAAAAGTGCAATAGCTCTTCTACTTGATATAAATTAAAATGACTCCCAAACCAAATAAATGAATACTGGGGCTTTAAAAAAAATTAATAAGACATTTCATATTAATGGCTAAAAAGTTAACTTTTTCATATAACCAAACAAGAAAGAAACATACTGTGAACACAGGGATCATCATAAATAAAGTTTTTTTTATTGAAACACACAGCAAAGAGTCCTTTAAAAACATTTAAAAAGTCAAAAATAACAAGAAAGTACAAACTAGCCTGTAATAAGGCTAAAAAACCCTTGCTGTTCAAATGGAACCCGATGCCCAAGTCAACAAGCCTACCTGGGGGATCCTGTAATGCCTTGTGGACTTTAAGAAGCATATAGAAAGTTGGAACTATTAGGCTACTTTCACACATCCGTTTTTTGCCGTCAGGCGCAATCCGGCAATTTTTTGTAAAACCGGAACCGGCGAAATCTAACACCGGATCCGTTTTTTCCCATTGACTTGTATTAGCGCCGGATCACGCTGCATGGCCTTGTGGTTCTTCCAGCTAAATGTAGAATTCTGGCGTCTGGAAAAAACGGCTACAGTAACGTTTTTTGTCTCCAGCGAAAAAGCCGGAAACGCCGGATCCGGCGCTTCCGGCTTTTTACTAAAATGGAAGTCTATGGATGTCGCAATGCACTGGATCCGGAAAAAGCCTGATCCAGTGGCCAGATCCAGTCTCTACATCTGAGCATGCTCAGAAATTGCCCATCCCCCAGGAAACATATATAAACCATGCCAGTGGGACACTCAGCCATTACCTTGCAGCCAGCCAGCAAAAGAGGAGCCAGCCGCAGGAGAAGGCATCAGCCATCCACCCAGCAGCAGCCATCAGCCACCGCCCAACATCAGATGCTGCCAGCAGCAGCAGACGCTACCAGCAGCAGCAGCAGACTCCGCCAGCAGCAGATGCCGCCAGCAGCAGCAGATGCCGCCAGCAGCAGCAGACGCAGCCCAGTAGCAGACGCTGCCCAGCAGCAGACGCCGCCAGCAGCAGCAGATGCCGCCCAGCTGCAGACGCCACCAGCAGCAGCAGATGCCATCAGCAGCAGCAGACTCCACCAGCAGCAGCAGATGCCACCCAGCAGCAGACGCCACCAGCAGCAGCAGATGCCGCCAGCAGCAGCAGACGCCGCCAGCAGCAGCAGACGCTGCCCAGCAGCAGCAGATGCCGCCCAGCAGCAGCAGACACAGCACAGCAGCAGCAGATGCCGCCAGCAACAGCAGATGCCACCAGCAGTAGCAGACCTGTCTTCTACTTCAGGGAGCCCTCCCTCGCTAGCAGCAGCAGACACCACCCAGCAGCAGCAGACGCCACCAGCAGCAGCAGATGACAGCAGCAGCAGACATGTCTTCTTCTTCTAGGAGCCCTGCCTCGCATCGTCAGCGCTTAGAGGTAAAGAAACGTTTTTTTTTTGTTTTTTTTTAGGTATTTCACAATCCATCTCTGATATGCCATCTCTGAGCATGTCATCCTACTGCATCTGCTATTTGGCACAATAGCAGTGCTTCATTTTGAGTCCATCCATATTCGTGCCCTCTAGATGTCAGCCAAAATCCGTCAAAGTGTGAAGAAAATGGATCAGTTGTAGGTTGGAAAAAACTGATGCACCGAATCCATTTTTCTGACGGATCCGTTAAGGCTGCTGAAGTGAATTTGTGAGAGAGAGAGAGAGATTTTTCTGTGCCAGAATTCTTCTGGGCATGCTCAGTATAAAAAACGGAATCCGTTACTGGATTCCATCATATGATGGACAGTGACGCATCCGCCGCTCATAGGCATCCATTCTACCAGATGACGGATGCAAGCGAATCTGTCACCATCCGTCTTTTTGATGCTGATAAAAACATCACTATGGACGTTTTTTTCCGCCAGACGGACAGTCATTTTATGACTGATCCGTCGCATGACGGACGAAATGGAAGGCCATCCATCAAATTCCTTCGCTAATACAAGTCTATGGGGAAAAAATGGATTCACCAGGCAAATCCGTCGGATCCATTTTTTTGTGCTAACGACGGATTTTGACTGAAGCCAAAAAACTGAACTGTGAAACAGGCCTAAGATGGATTGCACCGTGGGACTTGACTGTACAGCGGACAGGTATGGGTATATTGTTGCTTTTTTATTTTGTTTTTATTCCAGGAAACAATGGCTTCAATATGGGATTAGGGGCATAATAAAGATTTTAAAACTGTGTAGTGTATTCTTTCATTAAAATACTTTCTTCTTATTGTGTGTGTGTTTATTTAACCCTTGAATAACTCTATGATTTGTTATGGATAGGTGTGTTATTGAGGCCTCTCCATTCCTAACCCGGGCTTAATGTCATCTTACAATAGAAAGATGACATTAACCCCTTATTACCCCACTTGCCACCGCTACAAGGCAAGTGGAAAAAACCCGACAAAGCTCCAGAATAGGCATATCTTATAGATGCACCTTTTCTGGGCAGTTGCAGCTGCTGTTTTTAGGCTGGGGGGCCCATATTCATGGCCCCTTACCAGCCTGAGAATAGCAGCCCGCACCTGTATAGTTTTGCCGGGTTGGTTCAAAAACTAAGGGGAACCCCACGTCGGTTTGTTTTTCATCCATTCCTCCTCGCTCTGTTGCCGGCAGAGCAGGAGAGAATAATGAAAGGCAGCTTCAGCACCACTGGCAGGGGAACAGCGCTTACTGTAGTGCTTCTTCCCTGGCAGCCGTCCATATGGTCCTGGTGTGGCACACATGTGTCACACGGATGCCACACGTGTGGAACACGGATGTACCATGTATAAACATGGACACACGGACATGGATATCTCCAGCACCAGAAATATCTGGACGTGTGAGGCCGGCCTTAATATGGATTTTGTTGTTCATCTTTAATGTATATCCAAAATAAATGCCACTGTTGCACAGCTTGCACCTGCTCACACTTGTCTTTTTTGGTTTGGAAGTGCTAGTCAGTTTTTTTATATTTGAAGTACACACCCTCTAACTGAACATTCCTCCCATCAGCCTAAGGCATTTTTAAATAGAGCTTGATCCTACCTGCCGATATAATTTTAGGTTTTTAGTCCGGAAGAGCCATCATGTTAGGTTTAGAGTTCCAAAAGAGGAGCACACAAGGCTGGCTGTTGGGCTCACACAAATTGGCCAGTTTGTGAGCTAAGTACCTTAATTTTTTAGCATGTTTTCTACAGCAGTAATGCAGTTCCAATTTCACTTATTAAATGTTTACATATTATAGAGTTGCAATGTGCAGCTTTAATTTGTTAGTTATATAGAGTGGCTCTCTTAGCTTGCACCTGTTCAGACTTATCTTTTCTATTGGAAGTGCCAATACAATTTTTGATATTGATTTTTGCATCATAGACAACATTAGTTCTTTTTTTAGTTCAAAAAATTAGAGCTATAATTGCTTATTTGTGAAATCAATGAGTTCTGGGTGTCTCTGATTTATCAGAGACATCATGACTGATGCACAATCAGGTCAGTCCACGTGTCCACCCGGGTACAAGGATTTCCTTGTTCTCAGTGCACGCAGGTTTAGCCGGGACAGGATCGATCGTCAGCGTGCAGGACCTGAGACACGTGACTGGTGAGGGAGGGTCAGGGGCTCTTTTGCGGATATCTCATCATTACAATATAGCCATTGGGCTTAGATCCTTACACTTGCCCAATTATAATTGTAAATGTTAATGTGATCTATGACGGAACAACTCTTATTTATTACCCTCTCATTACGAATAATTATAATAATTATATTGCAATCTGTATTCAACCTTTTCAACTAGAATGTCCTTCAAAGCTATTTTATATCCATATTTGTGAATTTCTTTATTTTAATTCTTCTATTTTTTCAGCTAGCACCATTTATTTTCTTTGTGGCTGTTTTTCACAGTTTCTATACAGTACATTGCTTCATTTCGCTGATATATTGTTCATAACAATGCAAAATGTTTCTCCATTTCTGAAACCTAATACTTTTAGTGCTAAGGTAATTTTAAAGTCTATTACTTGTATTTTACTGGGAAAATAAAATATAACATTTTCTATAAATGCACCACTGGAATGATTCAAGTATCTGTACCATGGAATCAGCTACAAATGTCAAAATAGTTTCCATTAGCTATGTGCATTTACAATCCTTCCTCTAATGGGCATGTTTTTGTTCTTTTTCTTTACAACTATAAAATGAAATGATTCAGTTAATGTAACAGAAAACTGCATTGAAAAGGTAAAGCAAATTACAAAACCATTAAACCACAATTCCACCCACATGTTTTTTTCATATAATGATTCATAATAATGACATAAATTGTCTTTAAAATTTAAACATTAGTCATTTCTGCAATTGCAGTTAATATGATGAATACATCAGTGCAACGAACATTTTATAAAAACATGCAAAAAAATTTGTAATATATTACTAACCAAAATGTCATAATGAAAATTTAACTACATATTATCATAAAATCTAATTTATCAAAAGTAACTAACTTCTATAGCATAATGGAATTTTTTTTATTATGTACAATTAGTGTTGAGCGATACTGCTCGGGATCGAAAAATATC
>VIAB01003868.1:2264-17881 GCA_009801035.1 Oophaga pumilio
AGAGCAAGGCAGGGGATGCAGGTGGAGCAAGGGCAGGCCAGAAAGCCTAGATATACCACTGGCAACAGTTAACAGCCGCCGGCCAATCACAGGCCGGCAGCTGACTTCAGCGCGCACATCGTCGACATATGACGTCACTGTCATACGCCGGAATGACGCTGCGTGCCTCAGCCGAATCGTGGGTGAGGACATCGCTGGAGCTCGGCTAGGTAAGGAAAAACTTTTTTTTTGGAAAGCCACGGTATGGGGCACATTATACCGGTATGGGGGTGCATTATATTACTATGGTGGGTAGGGGATGCATTTTACTGCTATGGAGCTGCTGCATTTTATACTCCTATGGGGCTGCTGCATTATACTATATATGACTATGGGGTGCATAATACTACTATGAAGTACTATGGGGTGCATTATACTTTATGGATGACTATGGAGGTGCATTTGATTATACTGCATGGATGACTATGAACTGTGCAGTATATTATATGGAGGACTATGGGTGTGCATTATACTTCTTATATGGATCCCCATGACTTCTATGTAAGCCCCTGATGAGTATAATAGCTTATTTTCTTTTATACATTACAGAACAACAGCAGTATGGGGGACAAATATATAGCAGGATAGGGCACCGGATAGTTACGTCACTGAGGTCAGACTATACAACATTGCAACAAAGCTATAGTGTGCGAAATGAATAGGTAAAAATGTAAATTTGAGTGGAAAATATTTTGGCATGGGGGGCCCCATTTGAAAGTTCGCACCAAGGCCCATAACTTTGTAGTTGCACCACTGGTACTGTGGCCTGATGTTCTAAAGGATAGAAATGTCCAAGAAGGATGGTAGATTTTGCTAAATGAAATTCTCATCGCACAATCAGTAACAATCTCGAAAAGAAGGAAGAATTGGAAGCATTTAAAGAGACCAGGGTGGATGAACACAGAACATAATCACTTGTTAAAAAGGAAAAAAATTAAATGTACAGTACAGACCAAAAGTTTGGACACACCTTCTCATTCAACGATTTTTCTGTATTTTCACGACTATGAAAATTTTAGAATCACACTGAAGGCATCAAAACTATTAATTAACACATGTGAAATTATACATTACACTTTACAAAAAAGTGTGAAACAACTGAAATTATGTCTTATATTCTATGTTCTTCAAAGTAGCCACCTTTTGCTTTGATTACTGCTTTGCATGCAGAAAAGGTAAACGGATGGACTCTACATGCCTGGTTCCCACCGTGAAGCATGGAGGAGGTGGTGTGATGGTGTGGGGGTGCTTTGCTGGTGACACTGTTGGGGATTTATTCAAAATTGAAGGCATACTGAACCAGCATGGCTACTACAGCATCTTGCAGCGGCATGCTATTCCATCCGGTTTGCGTTTAGTTGGACCATCATTTATTTTTCAACAGGACAATGACCCCAAACACATCTCCAGGCTGTGTAAGGGCTATTTGACCAAGAAGGAGAGTAATGGGGTGCTACACCAGATGACCTGGCCTCCAAAGTCACCAGACCTGAACCTAATCGAGATGGTTTGGGGTGAGCTGGGCCGCTCACCGCTTCAATTTTGAATAAATCCCCAACAGTGTCACCAGCAAAGCACCCCCACACCATCACACCACCTCCTCCATGCTTCACAGTGGGAACCAGGCATGTAGAGTCCATCCGTTCACCTTTTCTGTGTGCAAACCAGTAATCAAAGCAAAAGGTGGCTACTTTGAAGAACCTAGAATATAAGACATATTTTCAGTTGTTTCACACTTTTTTGTAAAGTGTAATGTATAATTCCACATGTGCTAATTCATAGTTTTGATGCCTTCAGTGTGATTCTACAATTTTCATAGTCATGAAAATACAGAAAAATCTTTGAATGAAAAGGTGTGTCCAAACTTTTGGTCTGTACTGTATGTCAAATGGAAGAGAGGAGATTATCTAAAGAAGAATATAATGCTGTTTGCAGGTAATGCAGGGCAAGTGTTGGAAGAGCTAAAGCCAGTAATGAAGTAAGGCTTGCAATAGAGGCCAAAAGCAGTAAAAAAAAAAGATGCTATGCTATAGGATTTTTACAGGATGAAAAGGGTGAAGTGATCAAAAATGATGTTGAGAAGGCCGAACTTTTACATTCCTACTTTGCATTTGTGTTCTCGAAGAAAGCAATTCTAACATCAACTGATTTTCATGGTGCCATTGAAGGAATAAAAGAATCCATACTATGTATAAACAAAGAGATAGTAAGGGAAAACTTTGAAAAATTCTGGAAAAAAGGAGATGTCCCAGAAGATTGGAGAAGGGCAAATGTTGTCCCTACTTTCAAAAAAGGAAAGAAGATGGAGCCAGGAAATTACAGGCTTGTGAGTCTTACTTCTATACCAGGAAAGATATTTGAACAAATTATTAAACAGCATGTATGTAAGTACTTGGATAAGAATACAGTAATTAACCAGAGTAAGCATGGGTTTGTAGCAAACAAGTCATGCCAGCCTAATTTAATTTCCTTCTAGAAAGGAATCACTGACTGGGTAAATCAAGGAAACGCAGTAGATATAGTATATCTCGACTTCATCAAAGCATTTGATAAAGTATCTCATACTATCCTGTAGACTGTTCAGGGGGTATATAGCTCTGGGATCGCCGTCTCGGTTAGACGGAGTGGCATAAAGAGTCCAGACAGCAGTACTGGTGCAAACTGGCCGCAACCAGTTTTATTAAAGTCCACAGCAACCAAACATAAACCAAATCATAAACAAAAGTCCTAAGCCTGGCAGGCTGCTAACTAAACACAGTTAGTTCCCTCACTACTGTGAACTAGGCTCTAGCAGCCTGGCCACAACAACACATATATTGTAATTACCAGAGTTGGACTTGCAGGAGACTCCAACAGCGTCTGAAGTCAGATCCAGACTGAGAGTTCAATGTCTGTGTTCTCAACCACCTACTTCTGGCTGCCTAATTAAAACCTGAGTGGCCTCAGGTTTGAGCTGCAAGCCTGTACTGAATGGAGGGTGTAGTGAACTTGCTCCACCACTAGGTTTACAAAGCCATACATTTCCCTTATGCCAGTCAGCTAAGTACCTGGGCGAGATGTACACCCCATCCAATACATACCCCTTCACTGTCTCACAATCCTTATTAAAAAATGACCAATTATGGGATTGACAAGGCTACCGTTAGGTGGATTCATAACTGGCTCAGTGATCATACCCAAAGAGTGGAACTAAATGGTTTCACATTCCATTGGAAGAGTGTTTCAAGTCGGGTACCACAAGGCTGTATCCGAGCCACAGTGTTGTTCATAATTTTTATAAATGATGTAGATAAGGGAACTGAAGGTAAACTGACTAAATTTGCAGGCAATGCAAAGCTAGGAGGGACAGCTAACACTAGGGAAGACAGAAAAAGGATTCAGAAGGATCTAGATAAGCTTGAGCAATGGGCAGCGACTAATAGAATAGTATTTAACAGGGAGAAATGCAAGATTCTGCATCTGGCATCTGGGCAAGAAAATCGAAAATTACATCTACAGAGCCGAAGGAATAGAACTAAGCAACAGCACGTGTGAAAAAGACTTGAGTATATTAATAGATCACAGACTGCACATGAGTAAACAGTGTGATGCAGCAGCAAAAAAGACACTTCTGGGATGTATTAAAAGAAGCATAGAGTCTAGATCACGTAATTATCCCCCTCTACTCCTTATTAATCTGGCCGCATCTGTAATACTGTATCCAGTTCTGGGCACCACATTTTTAAAAAGACTTTGTAAAACTGGATCAAGTTCAGAGAAGAGCTACCAGGATAGTGAGCAGACCTCAAAGTATGCCCTAGGAGGAACGGTTGAAGGATCTGGGAATTTTTGGCTTGCGAAAAAGAGGGCTAAGAGGAGACTTAAAGGGAACCTGTCAGCAGGATTGTGCACAGTAACCTACAGACAGTGTCAGGTCGGCGCCGTTATACTGATTAAAATTATACCTTGGTTAATGAAATCCATCTTGCCGTTGTTGTTTAATCTTTATTTTCAGTTTTTAGTTAATGATATGCTCATACCCTGGGCCGGCCTGAAGGGGGGTCTTCATGTGGTCCTCTGATTAGGTATTCATAGTGCAGACTGCTGACAGGTGACTGATCCCTCCAAAAAAAAATTTCGTTCTCCAAGATGGCGACGCCCACCCCTGCGAAGTAGCAGCTGTCTGCATTATGCAAATTAGGGGGCAGGTTACTGAAGGATCAGTGACCTGTCAGCAGTCTGCATTATGAATACCTAATCAGAGCACCACATAAAAACCCCCTCCACAGATCCGCCCCGGGGCACGAGCATATCACTAACTCAAAAGTGAAAATAAAGATTAAACAACCACAAGACGGATTTCATCAACCATGGTATCATTTTAATCAGTATACCGGCGCCAACCTGACACTGTCTGTAGGTTACTGTTTACAGCTGTCTACAAATATCTGAAGGGATGTCATCCTTATTCTCTTTTGCACATGGAAACATGAGAAGCAATAGAATGTGTTAGCACCACGCCGAATCCCTGCTCTCACAGGCAGGGTCTCTGGCGTGTCACTTCACTCACCCACGCTGCGATCGGTTCTTCCCTTCCCCATGCTTTGCATGCTCCCAGCAGAGCTTCCAGCTGGGCTTTCAGCCATGTCCTTAGGGCACGTACGTGCACGCTCCCACCCTCTTACAGGGCCAGTGCATGCTCTTGCTATTTCCTCCCCAGCCAATGGCTGAGAGGCATTATGTGTATATTGCTTCCTCTCCACTGGGGACGTGACTGAGCAACCTTCCTGTTCTGCAGACTAAGTTGCGTAAGATGGTGTACCAGTCCCTGCTGTACTCTGATGCCGATCCTGCCTGCTGCACTCTGGTGCAGATCCTGTCTGCTGCACTCTGGTGCAGATCCTGCCTGCTGCACTCTGGTGCAGATCCTGCCTGCTGCACTCTACTTCATATCCTGTCTGCTGCACTCTGCTAATAACTCTGCCTGCTGCACTCTGATGGAAACTCTGCCTGCTGCACCATCCAGTCTGTCCTACTGGGTCCAGTTACTGTGCGTCGGTTGGTCTATTCTGGAGTGGCACCTGGTGTGCATTGGGAGCCAAGCCTAACCTCACTATCAGAGGCTCTAGTGAACAGTACAGTGCTCACGTAGTCACGCCCCTCCAGGCTCTCTGTGGGCCATGGCACAGTGGTTCCACAAACCACGTCCGTGACAGTTTGCTCAGGCCATGGACCCCACTGGACCCCGGATCCTGCCTGTTCGGACCATGTACGAAGAGCTCTTCTGACTGAAAGACGCGCAGGAGAACCTGTCCATGGACTTGCAGTCCCTGACTACCAAATTGGAAGCTTTAAACATCTCTCCAGAGTTCCCGCATGTTGAAGCAGCTATGTGTTCTCCGGAGACTTCTCAGACCGGCTACATTTTGAACTTTTTTCTCACCACTTCCCATTGGACCGAGCAAAGGTGGCATTCTTATGTCGCACCTTGGAGACGAGGCCCTGGCGTGTTTGAACACATTTTGGGAGAGAGGACCCAATCATCTCTGTGACAAGCCTCCAAGAATGCAGACAAATTAAAGTATTCGATGAACCCGGGCAAACCACCTCTTCAGATTCTGCACTTTACGCCAGTCCAATTCATCTATGGGACAATATGCAGTACGCTTCGACACTCGGGCATCTGAACTCAGATGGAATAACGAAGCTTTGGTGGCGATGTTCTGGAAGGGGCTTTCCGGAGACATTAAGGATGAGCTAGCCGGTCGAGACCTACCAACTACCTTCGACGACTGGATCTCCCTTGCCATCCGTATAGATCTTCATTTCTGTGCCTGTAAGGTGGCACGTCAAAGAGGACCGCGGCGCCTGGCTCCATCTTTTCAAAGGTCGCTTGTTCCTTTGCCCTCTCCTGTCAAGGTCTCACTTTAACGCATGCAGGTCGACCACTTTGCCCTTGCCAGTCAGAGGGATCGCCACGCTAAAGTCCAGTGCCTGCATTGTGGAGACATGAGTCACTCCATTCGAGCATGTCCGGTGAAGCCGGAGAAACTCCAGCATCTAAAGTCGGTAGTAGAGGCCTCCCTAGACGGAAAATACATCTCTTTACCCCTGACCTTTACTGTGTCCATGACAAATGGTGAATCCCAGTTTATTGAGTTGGATTCCGGGGCAGCAGGAAATTTTATCCTCCAGGCTGTAGTGGATTGGTTCCAAATCACAGTTCATCCGCTCCAAAACCCTCTGGCAATAACATCTATCGATGAGGGAACTCTTCGGGAGATGGTTCGTCTGGCTACTAAGCCATTTGATGTCTGTATCGGGATGCTTCATACTGAGAGGATAGCCTTCTATGTTCTTTCCCACATGTCTCATGCCTTTCTCTTAGACCTACCTTTATTACAACAGCACGAACCTGTGTTCGACTGGAGAACTGGAGAGGTGCTCCGCTGGGGACATTCCTGTCATGAGAGGTGTCTGGCTCCAGTACGTCCGGCTAAGGTCTCGTCTTCTCCAGCATCGCTGCCCGGTTTGCTGTCTGCCTATTGGTCCTTTGCCGATGTATTTGACAAAAAGGAAGCAGATACTTTGCTGCCCCACAGGCCGTATGATTGCCCTATTGAATTGATTTTACACCCCTTAAGAGGCTGAATTTACCCTCTGTCCCCAGCTGACACTCAAACCATGTCGGACTGCATTTAGGAGAATTTGGCCAGGGGGTTCATTCAGAAGTCCTCCTCCCCTGCTGGGGCGGGTTTTTCTTTAGTAAAAAGAAAGACGGATCACTCCGACCCTGTATAGATTATCGGGGTCTCAACCAGATCACGGTGAAAAATAAATACCCTATCCCACTGATCCCTGAGTTGTTTGACCGATTAAGAGGTGCCAGGATCTTCACCAAATAATATTTAAGAGGCGCCTACAATCTAATCCGCATTCACCGGGAGACGAATGGAAGATGGCTTTCAACACCAGGGACGGACTTTATGAAAACCAAGTGATGCACTTCAGTCTCAGTCATGCACCGGCAGGTTTTCAAGAATTTGTCAATGATATCTTCCGGAACCTGCATTATTCCTGTGTTGTGTATCTGGACGATATTTTGTTTTTTTCCCCGGATCTGGCCTCCAACAGACGAGCAGTTCGGCAAGTTCTTCAGCGTCTTAGGGAGAATTGACTCTACGCCAAGTATGAGAAATGCATTTTTGAACAGTCAGCCCTTCCCTTCTTAGGTTGCATTATCTCAGATACCGGACTCAGGATTGATCCTGAGAAAGTCTCTTCCATCCTTAAATGGCCACTGTTCATTGGAGTCAAAGCAATACAGAGATTCCTTGGCTTTGCTAACTATTATTGACAATTCATTCCTCACTTCTCCACTCTGACCGCTCCCATCTCTGCTGTGACCAGAAAAGGATCCAATCCAAAGAACTGGTCCTCCGAGGCTGAGGAGGCCTTCCACTCTCTTAAACGGTTCTTCACCACAGCTCCCGTTCTGCATCATCTGGATTTGAACAGACAGATCTTCCTAGAGGTTGGCACATCCTCGCTAGGGGCTGGAGCTGTGCTCACTCAGAAATCTTCCTCGGGTCGCCGCGTGTCCGGCGGTTTCTTCTCTAAGGCCTTCTCCACTCAAGAGCATAACTACTCCATTGATGACCGGGAGTTACTCGCCATTAAGATGACTTTGGAGGAATGGCGATACCTGCTGGAGGGCGCAGTCTATCCAGTGGTCATCTACACGGACCAGAAGAACCAGGCATACCTCCAGTCCACCCAGAGACTTAAACCACGCCAAGCCCGGTGGTCTTTGTTTTTTGCCCACTTTAACTTTTTATTGCATTTCAGGTCCGGTGACAATAATGTCAGAGCTGATACCCTCTCTCGCTCATTTCTGTCCGGGGACCAAGAGGAGGAGCCTCAATTTATTATCGAACCATCCAAGATGGTTACTGTCACTCCAGTCAGCCTGCCGCAAATTCCCCCAGGAAAAACCCTTGTGGCTGAATCCAAGAAGGAGCGAGTTTTGTCATGAGGCCACTCGTCCAAGGTGGCTGGTCACGTGGGACAAAGGAACACACTACAATTGATCTCTCGCCACTAGTGGTAGCTATCCATGAGAAGGGAGATCTATGCTTCTGTGGCAGCCTGTCCAATTTGTGCCCGCAATAAAGTCCCCAGACAACTTCCTACCGGTTCTCTACTGCCGTTACCCATGCCATCTGGTCCATGGCAGCACATAGCAATGGACTTCATTACAGATTTGCCAGTTTCCGAGGTTTGCACCATCATCCGGGTAGTCGTGGATCGCTTCTCCAAAATGGTGCATTTTACCCCGTTGTCTGCTCTTCATCAAACATATTTTCCGCCTGCACGGATTTTCTTGTCACGTTGTGTTCGCAGTTCACTTCCAGATTCTGGTGAGCTCTCTGTAAACATCTGGATATCGACTGGATTTCTCCTCGACCTATCACCCTCAGTCCAATGGGCAAGTTGAGAGTGTCAAACAGGTCCTGGGCCACTACCTGCAACACTTCGTCAATGCCCACCACAATGATTGGATGAAATTACTTCCCTGGGCTGAGTTCGCATACAACAATCACATTGGTGAAGCCTCGGGAGAGTCACCTTTCTACATTGTGTTTGGTCAGCAACCCGAGGTTCCCTTCCCGGTGACAGTTCCTTCTGATGTCCCTGCAGCAGATGTAGAGGCCAAGGATTTTGTAAAGTTGTGGGAGGACACCAAAATCACTCTAGAAGCATCCTCCACCCGAATGAAGAGACATGCAGAGAAAAGGTGCCTGGATCCTCCGTGCTTCCGCCCCGGCGACAAGGTATGACTCTCATCAAGGTACGTCCGGCTGAAGGTTCCCTCTTACACGTTGGTTCCCTGTTTTATCTGGCCTTTCAAGGTGCTGAAGCGGATCAATGAGGTCTATAAACTGAAGTTGCCTCCTTCATTACAGATTCTGAATTCCTTCCATATATCTCTGCTGAAGCAGGTCATCCTGAGTCCCTTCTTCAAGGATCCCAGTACCACACCCATGCCAACTGCCTCGGATGATGTTTTTGAAGTGGAGAACATCTTGGCCATGAAGGTGAGAGGAAAGACCTTCCTTGTTGACTGGAAGGGATTTGGTCCTGGAGAGAGATCCTGGGAGCCTAAGGAAAACATCCACACTCCGATTCTCCACCGGAACTTCATCGATGGCCTGAAGAGGAGGTGGCGTAACAGGTGTACTGTTAGCACCACACTGGATCCCTGCTCTGACAGGCAGGGTCTCCGGCGTGTCACTTCACTCACCCTTGCTGCGGTCAGTTCTTCCCTTCCCCATGTTCTCCATGCTCCCATCAGAGCTTCCAGCCGAGCTTCCATCCATGTCCTTAGGGCATGTGCATGCTCCCGCCCTCTTAAAGGACCAGTGTGTGCACTTGCTATTTCCTCCCCAGCTAATGGCTGAGAGGCATTATGTATATATTGCTTCCTCCCCACTGGGGGGTGTCTGAGCAACCTTCCTGTTCTGCAGTCTAAGTTGCATAAGGTTGCATACCAGACCCTGCTGCATTCTGGCGCAGATCCTGCCTGCTGCACTCTGGTGCAGATCCTGCCTGCTGCACTCTGTTGCAGATCCTGCCTGCTGCACTCTGTTGCAGATCCTGTCTGCTGCACTCTGCTACGAACTCTGCCTGCTGCACTCTGATGCAAACTCTGCCTGCTGCACCATCCAGTCTGTCCTACTGGGTCAGCTGCTGCACGTCTGTTGGTCTGTCCTGGAGTGGCACATGGCGTGCATCGGAAGCCAAACCTAACCTAACATCAGAGGCTCTAGTGAACAGCCCGGTGCTCGCTTAGTCATGCCCCTCCAGGCTCTCCGTGGGCAGTGGCACAGTGGTTCCACAAAACACGTCTGTGACAGAATGAAACTGAAAGGGAGAAGATACAGATTAGATATTAGAAAAAACATTTTGACAGTGAGGGTGATCGATTAGTGGAACAGGCTGCCACGAGAAGTGATGAGTTCTCCTTAAATGGAAGTCTTCAAACAGAGACTGGACTGACATCTGTCTGAGATGTTTTAGAAAAATATTTAGACTTGAGAGTCCTCAGTGGTTGATACCTTTTAATGGCTAACTGAAAAGATGGTAACAAATTGCAAGCTTTCGAGACTACTCAGGTCTCTTCATCAGGCATAGACTAATACAACATCTGAAGAATCACATATTTATACACAAAATAGCACAGAAAAAATGCAATGGATAGGACAAGTGACGTGAAGCAGAACTGTCATTATGGCAGAGGGACGAACATAAATATGACTAGTTCATAGATGTTTTAGTGAATCTTGCATTGAGCAGGGGGTTGGACATGATGACCCTAGAGGTCCCTTCCAGTTCTAACATTCTATAATTTTATGAGCACACAGACAACACACTAATGTCATCCGTGTGCTGAATGTGTTTTTCACAGGCCCATAGACTTGTATTGGCCCTTGTCATCCGTGCTCCTTGTGGTTCATAAGTAACGATACATAGTCCAGGTGAACACATGAACATGCGAATATCACCAGAGGTTAAAATGGGTATGTGAAATTAATTGATGCCACATGTACCGGAAACATGTACACGTGAAGGTGGACTAAGATGAGTTCACATGAACATGTAGAAAATTGTTTAGAGTTTCATCCAGAGAAGTGGGATAATTTTTTTTCTCACTTGATATCCATGTTAAGTGTATGTATGAGCCATTACAAGACCATTTACAGTTTCTTGTGTTGCAGAATTGTAATGTATCTGTAAAAATCGGATGCTCTACTGTGGCTCTGTATGGGATCTGATTTTTTTTTCGCACCCATAGGCTTGAATGGTGGAGTGTCATGAGATGTATGGAAGAAACTAATATATGCATGCAAAGATGGTGAATGAAAAATATCGCTCACCTGCACTACCCCACTGAATAGCAGTGGAACAAGTGTTGTCCTTTTTTTCCCACAGACAGCATTTGGACCAAAAATACAGTCGTGTGAATGAGCCCTTACAATTGCATAGACCTCTACATGGAAAACATTATTTCTCCTTTGTGAAATGCTGCATAAAAAGATGTAAAAGAAAATAGCACAAAACCAAATTGTGAGCACAACAATATCAACCATATACTAAAGTAGATGTGCCACATGGTTCTGCTCTTTAACAGCTCAAATACACCAAAATTGGGAAGCAGATGAAGCATAACTTGCTAAGGGAGAGATATATAAATATATGCGTTATACAAGTATATACTGTATATATTTAATGATTTGCATATGTGTTTGCATACATTGGGGAGATGTATAAATAAATTACCTTTTTGTTCCCATTTTAGTCTGTTTTCTTTTTAGAAAAGTGATGTCAGTGAGAATAAATGATATCCATGTGTAACTGATTAGTAGAGTTGTGCATCTCTATGCCATATCAGGCAAACGTTACTAGTATATAGATTTGGCTGTGGCACCTAAGCTCTTGTATTTGAGACACATAATAAGATAACCAGTGTTTAAAGGGAACCTGTCGGAAACTTCTATGCCCTCAAACTTTTTATATGACTGTGTAGCCCTTTAGTCTATCCTTTATGCCCCCCAAAGTAATGCTCCAGTAAAAGGAAATTAGGTTTTGAAGTTTTGAATTTACAGGGCTAGGCATACTCCCCAACAGATTTGTCAGAAAATATTTAGGCTACGTGCACTGCGTTTTTGACTCTGCATACTTTCGCTCTGGCAAAAATGTGGTGTTATACAGTACTAGCAAAGTGGATGGGATTTATAGAAATCTCACATCTACTGAGCTTCTTTTTAATGCTGCGTAAACTCACTTGCGGTGTGTTTTTCACATCCGCAGCAGGTCTATTGTGGGTATCCTGAGTATTCTCTGTAGAGTTTTCTCATAAACTTGCATTATATGCAGAAAATCCACAGGTAAAAAAGACGTCTCAAAAACGCAATAAAAATGCAACATTAAAAACGAAAAAAAAAACCGTAAGGTGTTGAAATTCTGCAGTATCAAAAACTCAACACACATCTTGGGAATGTAGTCTTTTTGCCTTCAAAAATCAACATTTTCTATGGGAAATGGCACCACATGGAAGATAAATGTCACGCACAAGACCTGAGAGAAAAAATAATTTCTTTACACAAGAAAGGCGAAAGGAGGCTAGAAGAAGTTTGGAAAAGCTTTACTTATCAGAATATTGTAGTAAAAGTAGGACTGTAATACTGTAGTAATACTTTAGTAAAAGTGATACAAAAATGTTACAAAGTTGGAACTGCAACTATCTAACGTACAGGCCGACCACGAAAGTTACTTCTAGATAGAAATGTCTTCTGATGGGAGGTGTTTTAGAAAATTGACATGCAACTTCACTGCTGGTAGCTAAAGAAATAAATAGAGCTCTAAACTGCAGTGTTTCCCGTGACACAATACAGCATACACTGCAGAAGAATGACATGCATGGGTGTAGTCCCATGCATGCCCGCCAAAAATTTGACAGGGCCAATGCGGATAAATATGAAGACTACTGGGACTCTATACTCAAGTAATGAGACCAAGATAAATGTTTTTGGAACTGATGACTTCAAAACTTTATGGCATCGCACAAGTGAGGAGTGCAAAGAAAAATACTTGGCGCCTTCAATGAAACATGCAGTGTGGGGCTGCTGTTGTTGGGAGCTACATTTCATTGGCAGTGTCATGAATTTACAGATGTACTGCTCTGTATTTAGAGGAAACTACCATCACTCCATGCCCTTGGTAGACGTGCACTTTTCCAATTTGACAATGATCCAATACAAACATCTGTTGCATTTCTGAAGAAGAATAAATTAAAAGTGACTCATTGGCTAATTAGGTCTCCTGATCTGAATCCGATCAAACACCTATAAGGAATTCTGAAGAGACATGTTGAGTATCACTCTCCATCCAGAATCCAGGCTCTAAAAAAAATTGTTACTTTCATTACTAACAAACTTTCCTTCCTCGCCAATGCCGAAACCTGGCTCACCCCCTCTGACAAAGCCTCTCCAGCTGCACTTTTGTATGGTGGATTCCACCTTTCCCACACACCCCACCCCAGCAGCAAGCATGGCGGAGTTGTTTTTTTCTTGTCAGATAACTGCTCCTTCACCCAAATCCCTCT
The DNA here is from genome assembly GCA_009801035.1 of Oophaga pumilio. Classification (NCBI taxonomy): domain Eukaryota; kingdom Metazoa; phylum Chordata; class Amphibia; order Anura; family Dendrobatidae; genus Oophaga; species Oophaga pumilio. Next base: position 15,448 of record VIAB01003868.1, read on the forward strand.
GCCACCTTCCATTACTCTCCCTTCTTTTGAAGTGCACTCTGTGTGCATCTACTCCCCCTCAATACTCCAACTGGCTGTCTCCAGCCACCACCTTCTTCGACCACTTCACCACCTGGCTACTTAATTTGCTTTCCGCTGATATCTCCACTATCATCATGGGTTACTTCAACACCTCCATTGACACTTCTCAATCAGCTTCTATCTCTCACTTCCTCCTTCGGCCTTGCTCACTGGTCTTCCGCAGCCACTCACAGAGATGGCCACATACTGGACTTCATCTTCACCTGCATCTGTTCCCTATCTAACCTCTCTAACTCACCTCTCCCTCTTTCTGACCACAACATTCTATTCTCTCTCCTCTCCAGGTCCACCATCCCAACTCCACAAACTTGAACACCCTTGCAGAAATCTCAAACATCTCGACCCACAATCACTCTCTGAATCCCTTCTGCCTCTTACAGACATAAGTTCCTTACACAATGCAGATGCTGCTGCCGCATTATATATTTCACCACAACATCTGCAACTCTCGAATTGGTTGCCCCCCACACATATCAAAGCTTGCACAATCAACAGGCAACCCTGGCACACCAGCCTGACTAAAGAACAAAGGCGTGCTTCCAGGGTTTTTGAGCAGAGATTGAAAAGGTCCCATTCCAATGAGCACTTCATCGAATTCAAACAGTCCCTCACTACTTTCAAGTCCATGCTCACTGCAGCAAAACAAATATATTTCTTACTTCTCATATCAAACGTCTCACAACTCTAAACAGCCATTCAACACTTTCAATTCTCTCCTCCATCCCCTTGTGCCTCCTCCCTCTCCTGTCATCTCTGTTAAAGACTTTGCCTCATTCATCAAGCAGAAGATAAATAATATCTGAGAAAGCTTTAGCCTACAGTCCCTACAGACCCTCCTCATAATTACTAAACCTTCCTCCCTCAAAACCAGCTTTTCCGCAATTACAGAAGATCAACTTTCCTCTTTATTCTCAAAATCACGTCTTACCACCTGTGAACTTGACCCAATCTAATCTCACCTCATCCCAAACCTCATTATAGTCTTCATCCCAACCCTAAGCCATCTCTTCAACCTGTTACTAACAACTGGTGTCTTTCCCTCATGCTTCAAACATGCCTCAATCCCACACAATCTGAAAAAGCCCTCCCTTGACCTATCCTCTGTGTCTAGCAATCACCCCATATCACTTCTCACCTATGCCTCAAGACTACTGAATCAACACATCTATTTTTAACTGTTTTCCCACCTCTTCTTCTGCTCCCTCTTTGACCGCTTACAATCTGGCTTCCGACCGCAACTTTCCACTGACACTGTCCTGACTAAAGTTACCAATGACCTACAAACTGCCAAATCTAAGCAACACTACTCTTTCCTCCTCCTCCTGGACCTGTCATTTGCCTTCAACTCAGTGGACCATTCCCTCTTATTACAGATTCCTTTGGCATCACAGACTTGGCCCTATCTTATATATCCTCATACCTAATAGACTCGACATTCAGTATCGCCCACTTACACACCACCTCCTCATCTCGCCCTCTATCTGTCGGTGACCCCCAGGTTCAGTTCTAGGACCCCTGCTCTTCTCTATCTACACCTTCGGCATGGACAGCTCATAGAGTCCCAAGGCTTTCAGTATCACCTCTATGTTGATGACACACAGATCTACTTCCTTGGACCCCATGTAACTTTCTGATTTCTAATCAGAATCCCACAATGTCTGTCTGTTATTTCATCTTTCAACTCTGCTAGATTTCTAAAACTTAACATGGCTAAAACAGAATTCATCATCTTTTCACCATCTCACTCAGCCCCCCAGCAGACATATCCATCAAAGTTAATGGCTGTCTACTCTCCCCAGTCCCGCAAACTCACTGCCTCGGGGTAACCCTTGACTCTGATCTCTCTTTGAAATCACCCATCCAAGCCCTTTCTTCTTCCTAAGGACTCCAACTCAAAAATATCTCCCGGATCTGCACATTCCTCAACCAAGAATCTGCAAAAACACTAGTACATGCCCTCATTATCTCCCTCCTTCACTACTGCAACTTCCTACTTTGTGGCCTCCCCTCTAACACTCTCGCACTCCTCCAATCTATCCTAAACTCCATAAAAACCTATTCACAAATATATATAGCCAAATATCTTTATTAAACAAAATTAAAGACAATCAAAAAGTTTTTTTACAGGCACAGTAGTGAGCTAGCGCTAGGGCAACAAAACAGCAGGAGGAGATGAAAATCCTAATATAAAAAAGAGACAACACATCAGGTAAGTATAAGAGTATTATATGAGAAAGTGTTTATCCATATATTAAATGAAAGGCCTGCTGCGTCAACATCTGCAAATCAGTCAAAAGGTTGAATGTGTAAAGTGTAGCGCCGGTGTCCCTGCCCTCTGCCAGGCAGGGACGCT
>VIAB01003868.1:33145-46503 GCA_009801035.1 Oophaga pumilio
ATACCCGATATTTGCAGTATCGGAATGCTCAACACTACTGGCAACTGTCTACCTCTCATTTACATGTAATCTGTCACCAGGTTTTTGCAATCTCCTCTCTGAGCAGCATGATGTAGGGGCAGAGACCCTCATTCTAGCAATGTATCACTTACTGGGCTACTTGCTGTCATGTTGATAGAATCACTGTTCTACCTGCTGCAGACTTGGCAGTTCTCGGAATGTTGAGCCCTGTAAAACCCCGCCCACAGCACTGATTGACAGTTTTCAGTGTAAACTGTACATAGGCAAATACCTGCTAATTAGTGGTATGGGTGGAATTATACAGAGCTCATGAATATGGAGGACTACAAAACAACATGTTTACTAGTCCTCTAGTGATAATCTCCTGCTAAAAAATCATTTGTTTTTGTGAAAATTACAGGAAGCAGCCCAGTAAGTGACAAATTGCTGGAATCAGGGTTTCTGTCTCTCCATTATGCAGCTCTCAGAATGGGTGGCAAAAACCTAGTGACAGATTCCCTTTAAAGCTTCAGCTGATCTCTGTTTTATCAGCGCTTCCACAGAAGGGTGCATCAACAATTTTGTAGATTTCCAGTTTTCCCCTTATATGGAAGGTTGCCTGTGTCGTATCCTGCAGTAGTATGTGCTGCTACTGTCACATTTCTTGAAGCTGGAAGTGCTCAAATAGCTATGATCTCATGCTAAACATGGAGAAATGCCAGTATTTTTTCCGACACAGGCCTACAGTACAGACCAAAAGTTTGGACACACCTTCTCATTCAATGATTTTTCTGTATTTTCATGGCTATGAAAATTGTAGAATCACACTGAAGGCATCAAAACTATGAATTAACACATGTAGAATTATATATTACACTTTACAAAAATGTGTGAAACAACTGAAAATATGTCTTATATTCTAGGTTCTTCAAAGTAGCCACCTTTTACTTTGATTACTGCTTTGCACGCAGAAAAGGTGAACGGATGGACTCTACATGCCTGGTTCCCACCGTGAAGCATGGAGGAGGAGGTGTGATGGTGTGGGGATGCTTTGCTGGTGACACTGTTGGGGATTTATTAAAAATTTAAGGCATACTGAACCAGCATGGCTACCACAGCATCTTGCAGCAGCATGCTATTCCATCCAGTTTGCGTTTAGTTGGACCATCATTTATTTTTCAATAGGACAATGACCCCAAACACACCTCCAGACTGTGTAAGCGCTATTTGACCAAGAAGGAGAGTGATGGGGTGCTACGCCAGGTGACCTGGCCTCCACAGTCACCAGACCTGAACCCAATCGAGATGGTATGGGGTGAGCTGGACCGCTCACCGCTTCAATTTTGAATAAATCCCCAACAGTGTCACCAGCAAAGCACCCACACACCATCACACCACCTCCTCCATGCTTCACGGTGGGACATATTGACTGGATCTTTACTTTACATCTTTCTGCTTTTTGAATGCACATTTACATGCAGGTTCAAGTACCCAATTTAATAAAAATTATAATTTGAATATGAAAATCCACACAATTATTTTTCTGTTACATGTCAGATCTCAAAAATCCCATACACGGACACTGCATTATTTGGTGCCGCAATTTTGTTCTAGAGCACTAACATGGCATAATCTGAGCCTTGCCTAAAGTTATATGATATGGTACATGTGATTTCATTTAGACCGACCCATCCACAAGATAATCACGGACATGTTAATGGCCTTTATTCACTGTTATAGTTATGAGTGCCATCATTGAAAAACACAGAGAGCACTTGTATGCAAAAAAACATATGTGTGTCAATGAGGTTTTGCCATAGGAATAGATTAACTTTTGCTGTTTGATTATAGTGTTTCTATATGGACTCCATGATTTTGATTTTTAAGAAAGGGATGTGAGAAAAAAGCTACCGTCAACCCAATGAGAAAGTGAGTTCTTCTTTTTTCTAGTATGTTCCCATATGAGCTTGTAGAAGGGAGGACCAGGCTGCCAATTTTGCGTTTCTGTGCGGTCGCCTCACACGTCAAATCATCGCATGCAGATGCATCCGCTTACAATGCATGTCCCTGCGTACCCAATGTTAAAGATAGGTACGCAGGGAAACGCAGGAAGCATACAGAAGTAGGCGGAGCTTCAGGGAGGAAGAAAGGAGGAAGTAGGCAGCCATCCGCAGCCCTCCTGAACGCAAATGTGAAACCAGCCTTTCTGGATAACACGTGCCAGGCAGAGCATCGCAGCACGGATGTCCGGGTGTTGGCTGGCACACAGAGGAACGCACGCTGAGCAGAGCCATGCAGAGCAGCCATTTAGGTGACGGCAGCTTCTTAAAGAGACACGTGCCGAGTGGAACCTTGTGGAGAGCTTTACCCTTTTGATTCGCAGTTACATAGACTAGGGGCTCAGCGGGCAAAACTGGAGACCGCCCGCTGCCTCCAGAAGCAGGACTGTGTGTTGGGTGGGGACGCCTGAAGACGCTGTATCGACTGTCGTCGGCATTCTAGTACCCACGGGACCTTCAGAGAGTGATGGGCTGTGGAGCCACAATAAGTGAAACTGTTATCAAGACTGTCTAGTTAAACAACCATTATTCAGTTTAATTTTCTTTTCATAGGGCCCCGTCTCACATAGCGAGATCGCTACCGAGATCGCTGCTAAACAGCTATCTCAGCAGCGATCTCGCTATGTCTGACACGTACCAGCGATCAGGCCCCTGCTGTGAATCGCTGGTCGTGTCAGAAATGCCAGGACTTTTTCGCTGGTGTGTCGCTATGTGAGACGGGGCCCATACCCCTTTTCCCCTATCTCCCTGTGAGGCGTTCATTGCTGTTAAATAATTAAATATAGTTAATCCCTGTTCTGCAGCGTTTATATTACTGCATCCCAGCACCTGCATATTACAAGCTCTCAGACACTAAGTGGTTCAGCTCCATCTGCTTCTAGCCCAGCAGGAAGTCACAGCATGCCCAGAAGCACCAATCAGCAGCTAATGGGCTTCTCAGCCAGAGCATTATGTACTGTATATGTACCTGAATCTACAGAAAGTCCTTTGTCTGCATCATCCCTTACTAGCACACAAGCTATAGCCATGTCTGTGTTCCCTGAAGGATATGTTCGTATGTGGCGTTTTTGAAGCATTTTTGCTATGTTTCTTATGCAGTGTATTTAATGTGTAAAGTTCCAGGATAATCAATGACATCTCATGCACACCATTTATTTTATCTGCATATGCTGTAAGTCCTGCTGCATTAATTCTAAGACACAGTGTGTTATTTCTCTCTGTTTTTGCATTGCTTTTCACTCAAACAAATGGGTGAAAATAGAAGCAAAACACATACGTATTGTACCATGCGTGTTTCCTGCCACGACTCAGGCAGGTCACGACTGACCAAATACTGAATGTGTGAATGTGGCCTTAAGGAAATGCGCCACACCTATTGTTTAAATCAGGTTGTTGTGTTACATGTATGTAAGGAGGTCTAGGCTATTAACCCTTTAAAGTTTCATTCCCTTTAAATGTGTTTACTTGTGTTAATATATGCTTTGTAAATTGCTATGTAGGTTTAAATGTGGAGGTTTAGTGACAGGTAGTCAGTGCATCCTTGGGGTCATTGGAGGAGGGCACTGGGAGAATGGTGTATATAGTCTGGGGTTAGCTGTTATCTGCGAGGGATCAATAATGGGGGCACGTTAGCGTTCCAGTTAACAAGTTATAAAAGGTACGTCAGTGCAGTAATTAGGTTTGGCCACTAGATGGGGGCATTTAGCACATCCATTAGTTAGGGACTTGTTGCAATGGAAAGATTGCCTTCAAGAGGGAATCTGACAGGAAGCCCTCCTCGTAGCGGAGAACAGTCGGGGGTGGACCTTGCTAGTGTGAGGACGTCCATGTTCCTGGGCCCTAAGCATAGGGTAGGAAGAATAGGGGACCAGCAACCTCTGAAGAAGCTGGAGTTGGATAGACTGTGGTGGTGTAGACCCAGAGAGAGTGGGTCTACGCAGCAGTAGTCCAGTGGAAGAACCACTGTGGGAGCACTCAGCAGAAGAGGTCGTGCTGAGGCATAGAAACGAGTGGGCCATCAGAAGTATCCGGGCAGGATAGCTAGAGAAGGCGTGTAAGAGATGCTTATGGTGTCTTGGATGTGCTGTGCCCGGAGGAAAATAAAGCAGAACTGTTTGATGTGATTCTGGATTCTCACTCTAATTGCTCTGTACGCTCCTTCACAAGAGGAGAATACCTACACGCCATTGACATGACAGAGGTAAAACATCACATAGCTTCCAGTACACCGGCCTTGCGGCCGTCCCTTTACATGTACAGTGGCATGTAAAAGTTTAGGTACTCCTCTTCAAAATTACTGTTTATGTGAACAGTTAAGAAAGTTGACAATGAAATGATCTTTAAAAGGGCTAAAGTTAAAGATGACACATTTCCTTTATAGGGAAAAATATATATTTTCATCTTTTACATTTTAAAAATTACTAAAAGGAAAATGCGTCAATGCAAATGTTTGGGCACCCTTGGAGATTTCTGTGCTCAGCCACTTTACAACACAGTGAATGGGATTGTGCCGCATTTTCCTGCACATCTGCCAGCGACATGCCAAGAAAAACATTGAATGAACTGCGTCACTAGACGGACTATCCTATCGCTTTCCCAGTGTCTCATATACTCAGCCATGCTTCCTCCTTCTTATTCTGTTCATGACTGGCAACAGCTGAATCCTCCATGATGTACTACAAAAGGTTAACCCCTTTTCTCTGAAGAGTTTTTACAAGTCTGACTGTTGCAAGATAATGCAGAAAATGCTGTAGATTTAAGAGCTCGTGCACACCACCGTATTTTCACATCATGCTCATACCAATCTTCTTCAATGAGGCAGTACAGATGAACAATTTTTTTCACTGACTGAATCTGTGTTTGAAAAAATTGCAGTGTGCGCTATTTTCTTACTAAGTCTATGGTTGCGAGAAAAAAAATCAGATGCCACAGTAGAGCATCTGATTTTTACAGATACATTGCAATTCTGTAACACAGGAAATGGTAAATGGTTTTGTAGATGATTAATAGCTGCTATAAAAAAAAACGGATTGTACACGGACTGCACACGAATAGCAAGTGAAAAAAAATCATCCATAAAAATGGTATCTGATTTTATTTCCACATCCGTATACTAGAATGGGGGAGTCCAGCCCTATTGAATAACATTGGTCTTAGTCAGTAGCATAGCTACCAGGGGGGGTGCAGAGGGGATGATCACCCCAGGCCCCGCTCTCTAAGGGGGCCCATGCGGAGCAATGATACTGTAACTGTATCGACGTGTGCAACAAGCCGATACAGTTACAATCTGCGACATAGCCTGGAGAATCGATCTTCCTGCTCTACCATTCGGCCACTATGAGGCCCCTAAGCAGGCAGGAGGGCCCGATGCCAGCAGTGGGCTCCCCCGCCGGTCATCACAAGTGCTACTGTATCGGCTGGATGCCGATACAGCTGACCGCATTGATGAGAGAGGGAGCATTACGCTCCCTCTCCCATTATTCCCCCTGTCAGCATCTGACATCACTGACAGGGGGTTGCGATGACGTCATTACCTGGCGCCCACTGTCCGGAGATGTGCAGGCACTCAGAGCAGCGGAGGGATAAGGAGGAGAGTTGAGTAATGTATTTATTTATATTTTTATGTGGATGCATTATACTATAGAGTTTGCCTATGGGGAGTGCATTATACTATATAGAGTCTGCCTATGAGGAGTGCATTATATTATATAGTCTGCCTATGGGAGTGCATTATGCAATATAGAGTCTGCCTATAGGTCGTGCATTATGCAATATAGAGTCTGCCTATGGGGGGTGCATTATGCTATACAGAGTCTGCCTATTGGGAGTGCATTATACTATATAGAGTCTGTCTATGGGGAGTGCATTATACTATATTGAGGACTATCTAGTGCATTATACTATATGGAGGCTATCTAGGGAGCTATCATACAGTGTGGAGATTACAGTGACAGGGCCATCATACACTGTTGGATCCATCAGTTTGGAGGATACTAAGCGGTGAATATATATACAGTGAGGGGGTATTATACTGTGTATAAGAGAACATCATACAGTGGTGTGTAGGGGAGCTGTACAGGGGGGGAGACTTGGGACATTATTAAATGTAAAGTGGGCACACAGAGGGCATTTTTACTTTCTAAGGGACAAAATGTGGGCACTGTTTTCTAGGGCACCTGCACCCGGCATTAGTATATTCTAGAGGGTTGCTTTAGAATTTAGAGGGCACACAGAACCACACAGTAAGTGCAGTAATAGGAACACATAAGGCAGCAGTGGCTCAGCATTTTGGTATCAGCAGGATAAGGAGTTTGTGCAGATTGGGAATAGATGAGGACAGTGCTGAAAATATGAGGCGTGAAATGTGTCTTTGTTGTACAGCAATCTCTAGAGGAGTCGTGACTGGAGTTGTCATGTTGGTCTGGGCCAGATGGAAAAGATGGGAAAAGTGAATGATTCCATCAAAAATAACGTCAGCGGTAAGTCACCATCTATAACTGTGCTGTAATCACTTATATGTTCTGTAGGACTGGTATCTACCACTGACCATATGGTGGTAATATCAGCGTTGATCTTTGTATAGAAATTATTTTCAGCAAAAGCGCTGTCATTTGGTGAGGTTCTCCTACATCCACAATAAGGGTGTGTCACCTAGTTGTAATCAAGGTTACCTGGTTAGGGGCCTACTCAGAAGTTTTGCCCCCCTGAATCAAAACCTTAGCTACACCTCTGGTCTTAGTGATGTATATATGAGGTCAGATTTTTATAACTCTGCCTTATTTCCATCATGTCATCTTGGTCTTGAAACCCTTTAACCCCCTAATGACCTCCCGTACACATTAAAATGGCGGCTGTTAAGGGGCCTTATTAATTCACTGACATTTTAAAACGGCAATCGTGAATAATGTTATAGCGCTTTCCAGTATCGGAAAATCTCCAGGGTTTAAGCTACCGGGGAAAGCTGAAACTCTGGAGAACATGATCAGTGCCTTTTTTTCCAGTCCCCGATCACGTAATTGCCACTATTCAATGAATAATGGCAATCATGTAAAAAAAAGGGTGCCCACTATTCTATTAAAAACACTTCTCTTTCGTCTTACATGATATACATATCGAAGAGAGAAATGAGGTCCCCTGTTACCTCCGCCATCCCAGAGTCCCTACAGCTCTGTCCCCCTGGCATTTCACCTCCTCTTCCTGAAAAAAAAAGGGATGACTGGCACCCGGCAACAGCAGGGATTTTTCCTGTTCCTTCTGATCACTGTGATAGACCTTTGACAGTGATCAAAAGCCAATAATTTGTATGTCATCTCACCATGTCCTTCTCTTAGTTAGATTACATTTTTTTTGTTTCATAATTTTTATTTCTTTCATTCTTTGCCATTAGGGTTAGGGTTGGGTTGGGGTTGGACTAGGGTTAGGGTTTTTTAAAAAGTAAAAAAAAATTATCACAATATGATGACTAATATTCATCACAAGTGCTTGCTACTTGAGTTTGAATTTTGTCGCTCGAGGACCCACAATACTTGGTGCATGCCGGATCACCCCCATGCAAACTCGAGTAGCAAGCACTTATGTGCAACACTAATGACTACATATTCAATATGATGACCTAATGTTATCAAATTCTGTGTAGTACCTTTAGGTTAAAAATCCTCATTATACCTCTAGATAAAATCCTTGAAGGGGTAGTTCCAAAAAATAGGGTCACTTGTGTGGGTTTCCACTGTTTAGGCACATCAGGGGTTCTCCAAACGTGATATGGCATCCACTATCGATTCTAGCCATTTTTGCGTTCAGAAAATCAATGCTGCTTCCCTTTCGAGCCCTGCCGTGTGCCCAAACAGTAGTTTTCCCCCACATGTGGAGTATGGGCCTATTCAGGAGAAATTGCACAACAAATTTTATGGTCCATTTTCTCCTGTTACCCCTGTGAAAGAAAATAATTTGGGGCAAAATTAAAATCTTTGTGAAAAAAGTAAAATATTCATTTTTACCTTCCACATTCCATTAATTCCTTTGAATCACCTGAAGGGTAAAAATGCTTCTTGAATGTGGTGTTGACGACTTTGACCTTAAGGACATAGAAATTTAAAGTTTGAAAATTGCAAAATTTTCAAATTTTTTGTCAATTTTTTATATTTTCATAAATAAAAACTGGCTGGTGACTACCTCATGCAACCTTTATCCATCCCCATTCCCTCAAGATGACGGGATTATCATTGTAAATAAGCCCCTGTCTCCCCCACATCATTGTAGATTGTAAAAGCTCTTAGGGGCAGGGTCATCATTATTTTGCTTTAATTATTGTATTACTTTGAATGTTGTTACTTATGACTTGTATATGAACTGTTGTATTGTGAAGCGCTGCGGAATACGTTGGCGCTATATAAGTAAAGATTATTATTATTATAAATAAACGCAAATCATATCAACCAAAATTTACCACTAAAATGAAGTACAATATGTCACAAAAAAACAGTCACAGAATCAGTGGGATCCGTTGAAGCGTTACAGAGTTATTACCACATAAAGTGACACTGGTCAGATTTGAAAAATTTGGCCTGGTCATTAAGGTCCAAATTAGCTCCATCACTAAGGGGTAAAATATTAATTTCTAATCTTTGTGTTCCTTTAATAAAATCTCGGTTTTTATAGCAATAAATTAATCTAAGTGTGGATTCAGAAGCCTCTGATATTGCTGCAAAAATTTCTGTGACCAAAAGCGAGTTCTACTATTAATCTGAATTCTGAAGAGTAGGTCAGCCGCAACCATTTCTACAGCATTTGCTTTTGCAGTTTGTGAACCCGTCCTTAGGGGTCTACATAGGTCTGTATCAGTCAAAAGGCTGGAACTAAAGTAATTGCATTGAACAATCACATAAACAATTGGACAGAAGTGAGTAGGAAGTTTAATGGCACATTGATCAGATGTCAGCTTGTGGATATGCATGGCACATTTACAACAGATGAAATGATAGAAGCACTAATGAATATTTGCTTGTAATCTGTTCTGGAGATTCATAGATAAACTTCTGCAGGAAAACATGATTTATATGAAAAGAATTGCTGAATAAAATGTTATATTGGTTCTGCCTGCACCCGGCAACTCCAGGGATTTTCCTATTGGTTGCTGACGTTTGATCACTGTGATAGACACTATCACAATCATGAAAAGCCCAATAATTAGTAATTAGGACAGCACTTGGGCTGTGCCTTGCTGTGCACCCCTTGATCATCTCCCCCACGCATCATCCCCTTAGTCAGATTTTTTATTTTTTTATTTTATAATTTTATTTCTCTCATGTTTTGCTGTTAGGGTTCAGCTTAGGGTTAGGGTTGGGCTTAGGGTTAGGGTTTCGCAAGGCATAGGGTTAGGGTTACCAAAAAAAATTATGGTATGACGATATATTCAATATGACAACCTAATGTTATCAAATTCTGTGTAGTACCTGTAGATTCAAAATGCTCACTACACCCCTGAATAAAATCCTTGAGGGGTGTAGTTTCCAAAATGTTGGGGTTTCAACTGCTTAGGCAGCTTAGGTGCCCTGCAAATGCGACATTATTGCCCGCAATTTATTTCAGCCACATTTGTGTATCAAAATTCAAATATTGCTCTTTCAGTTCCGTGCCCGGCATGCTCCCAGAATCACTGGGATACGCTGAAGCGTTCTAGAGTTATAACCACATAAGATGACACTAGTCAGAATTTGGCCTGGTCATTGAGATCAAAATTAGCTCTGTCACTAAGGGCTTAATTGTATACACAGTGTACATTGATGAAAATGACTGTAAAGTGCTCAGGAGTATGACTGCGCCATATAAGTAAGTATAAATATAAAAATACGCAAGTTAAAGAGAAACACTAGTAGCAGATCTATTACCTCCCTAGCCAACCCTAGTGCTTTAAAATGATGATATTGACAACTTCGCTTCTGCACACTGCCAGAAAATTTTAATCAGTAGGAAATATATTTTTCCTCTTTTTTTGTTGTATAAACCTGGAGGTGCATCTTATACACTTGTGTATAAATCGGACGAATAGAATCTTTTAAAAAATCTGACTGCACTCGGACCAATGTTATTCGATAGAGCAGTGCTGATCTGCATATTCTTTTCTCAACTGTAAAAAAAAAATCAAAACACCATAATTACATTTTGTTGCCCGCCGACATATGGCAATAAAATTCAATAAGAGGCAATCAAAACGTCATCGCAGGTCACAAAAAATAAATCCTCACACAGCCCAAATTCAGAAAATTAAAAGAGCTCTTGGAAAATGGCAACATAAGCAGCATATTGTTTAACAAATTTCCGAATTTATATTCACCACTTACAAAAAAAACATGCAATTTGTCTATCTGTGAACACGTACCAACCTGGAGAATCATATTGCCCGGTCAGTTTTGCCATGTAATGAACATGGTAAATCAAAAACTCAAAAGCCAATGGTGACATTGCACTTTTTATGCAATTTCAAAGCACTTGAAAAATTTTTCCTGCTTTCTAGTGCATCACATGATCATATAAATGGGGACATTCAAAAGTACAACTCGTCCTTCAAAAAACAATCCCTCATACGGCAATGGAGACGGAAAAATCAACACGTTATGGCTCTTGGAAAAAGGGAACAAAATAGGTCAAATTAAAAAATGAAAAATCATCCGGTTGTGAAGTTGTTAAATAGTTAGCATGGAATTAAGCATGTTTGCAAGTTGTCACTGTCATTCTCCTGCAATAACAGCTTTTATCTCTTATACTGTACAACTGGGCGGCACGGTGGCTCTGTGGTTAGCATTGCAGCGCTGGAGTCCTGGGTTCAAATCCCACCAAGGACAACATCTGCAAGGAGTTTGTATGTTCTCCCCATGTTTGCGTGGGTTTCCTTCGAGTTGTCCAGTTTTCTCATACATTCCAAAGACATACTGATAGGGAATTTAGATTGTGCACCCCATGGGAGACAGTGCCAATAATGTCTGTAAAGTGCTGTGTAATTAATAGCGCTATATAAGTGAGTAAAATAAATAAATAAACTATGGTGTACTGTATTTTACAGTACAAATCACACATATAATCCACCGGAAAAATGCAGCAAAAATACAGAAAGTACACACCTGTTTCATATGTTTTGTGCGTAGCATTTTTACTGCAAGACTAAAGTTTTAGCTGCACAAAATTATGCAAAAAATACCCCTAAGGTATGTTCACATGTAAAGTTATGTTCACATTTGCGTTTTTGCTACGTTTTTTATGCAAAGTAAAAGCCACTTTTTACAGTACCAGCAAAAGCTGTGAGATTTTAGAAATCTCAAGCACACACATTGTTTTATTTTCCTGACTGAATTGTAAGATTGCCGCATGTAATTTCTTTCAGTGTTTTTGAAGCAGTTTTTCTCCAATAGAAAGCTATGACTAAGTGCAAAACAGCAGTAAAACATGTTGTCATCAGATTTTGCAGTGTTTTTAGAGAAAAAAGCAGGTACAGCAGGATGTGAAACCCATTTATTTTTGTGATTTCCCCAAGTTTAAACCATAATGTCTTGGCATCCTCACATGAGCATGGCTGTTAGTATTAGTACAGTTTATTTAGATTAGTGATATGTGTAAAAGTAAACAATGTCTGACCAATGTGAGCAAGTAAACAATGCCCTACCAACTCAATGCCCCTTCCGTGTTAGGTAAGCAATGACTGACCAGTATGTGAAATTGAACAGTGCCTGACCAACTCATTGCACTGCCAATGTCTAAAGGGTATGCCACACTAAGCGAGATCGCTAGCGAGATCACTAACGAGATCGCTACTGCGTCACCATTTATGACGCAGTAGCGATCTCGTTAGCGACTTAGCTGTGTGTGACATGTAGCAGCGATGTGTCCCCTGCTGAGATGTCGCTGATCGTTCATGAACGTTCTGAGCCGTTTTTTGGTCGTTGGTGTCCCACTGGTGAACCTGAATCGCTGAGTGTGACACCCTTTATGAACGACTACACCAGCGTCACAGGTGGGACTAGGTTTTCCCAATGACCGCAGAGGTCGTTATACAGATCGCTGATGAGATGTGTTTGGAATCACAGATCGCTGATGAGTTGTGTTTGGAATCTTACAGCTAAGTCGCTAACGAGATCGCTACTGCGTCATAAATGGTGACGCAGTAGCGATCTCGTTAGCGATCTCGCTTAGTGTGGCATACCCTTTAGGTAAAGAGAAGGAAGGGAAAAAGACAATCAAAAGTCCAAGATTGTAGTACAAAAAGTGACGTCTTTTGTGACGCCAGTCACTTTTCACAGCCAAGCCGTGAGTCAAAGTGGCCAAGGAGTTCAAGGTCAGAAGCCAGTAGGGTACGTCATAAACAGAAGGAAGAGAAAAAAGCGTAGTCAGGTAACGTTCCGAGGTCAGAGTACCAGAAGCATAATGGATAAGAGCTGAAGGGGTTAAATAGGTGAATGATCAGTATGAAGTCCAAGGTAAGGCAACAGATCAAGCATACAGAACTCAAGGCACAGGAAAGCACAAAGCACAAACCTCAGAGGCTGAATGTATGTCTGGCAGAGTTCTGGGAGACAGCTCAGTTAAGAAGCATGGCAATTAACTGGAATAGTGAACACATGGAGATAGCCGAAGTCTCACAGTCTCAGATTAGATAGCTGAGCTGTCAATCAACACATTGAAGGTGCCAACGTCTAGGCTTTATGAATCTCCTTTTCTAGCTCCGAGGTTACCATAGACACCACAATACCCTGAGGAATAATGGGGGATGGAGGTTCTGGAGGAGAAATGGAATCTAGACTACGAGATAAAGCATCAGCTTTCACATTCTTAGACCATGGCCTGAATGTAATAGAAAAATTAAACCGACAGAAAAACAAGGACTATCTGGCCTGTCTAGGAGTTAACCTTTTAGCTGATTCAATGTAAGCTTAATTCATGATCACCGTAACTGGATTAACTACCCCCTCCAAAAAATGCCTCCATTCCTCAAAGGCCAATTTGACAGCAAGTAACTCCCGATTCCCAATATCATAATTTCTCCCCGCTGATGATAATTTTTTAGAAAGAAAAACACATGGATGCAGGTTAGTCAGAGTTTTGGGCACCTGCAATAAGACTGCCCCCACTCCGATTTACAAAGTATCCACTTCCACTATGAACATTTCTTGGAGATCAGGTTGGATCAGAATGGGTGTGGACATAAAACACCCTTTTAATCTTTCAAAAGCCCTCATAGCACCCGGTGACCAAACCTTGAGCTTCACCCCTTACGTGTAAGGTCAGTAAGTGGTTTAGCAATCTGTGAAA
>VIAB01003868.1:133851-145809 GCA_009801035.1 Oophaga pumilio
GTTACATCTGGAGAATGACTTCGATGGAACAATTGTATTCGTCCATGTTTTGTGTGTAAATGAGGATTAGTCACTTTTTTCATTACCATGTACCGCTGGGTGCGCATGCGCGTGATAGGTTTCAGTGGCCGTCCCCTGTCATCCGGCAACGCTTTGCGTGTTCACAGCTGCGGCTCTTTTTGAGCCGTCGCTGTGTTACGGGCTGGCACGTCCGGGTCACGTGGGTCGGAGCGTCACCGTCGTGCGCATGCGCCGCTTTCCAGCTAACTTTGGCTGATCATTTGACGATCATGTGACCGTAACCACGGATACTTAAAGGTCCTCACTCAGGGCTTCACACACTTCCCCTTGAGAAAGCGAAAGCGCACAGCAGCGAAACGCGCGTCGGGGTGTCCGGGACGGCTAATTGGCATTTGGTGAGAATCCTCTTTCATTTACCTTATCCCCACTAATCTGAGTTTTACTATATATACAATGGGGATGTGGTTTATGTCACTTCAGCAAATGTTTGTAAGATTGTGCATTATTTAGTCATTGGATTAACATTACTGTTACATTTGGCCGTTGTTGTGGAAATTCTCCCATAGTTACTGCTACACAAATAATATATATTTGCATTTTGAACTTTTTTATATGTGCCATACTGCCGTCCTGTTTTTTGGTGTCCTTTTTAAACACACATTGTGTACCCTATGGTGCTAGTTTTATATGTTTGTCATGTTTAAATAAACATTTTTCATGATTTTTTTGCACAAAAAAACTCCTGTTTGTTCTCCTATTTTTGATCATTGATTCATGGAGTTATTAGTAGCTATTCAGTGAACCGGGTTCGCTGCTACTTTATTTAAATCTGGTTATGCGTTTCATAAAGTCCAAATTTGCCTACCTTATGTAATTCCTGGTGGCTAAGATTTATAACTTCATAGCACAGAGTCCTACAATTGGCTGACTGGCACGGGCGTATGGGGGAAGGAACGCCGATTCGGATGATGTGCTCGGCTAGGCTCAGAGATACTGCATTCTGTTATGATAGGTAATTTTCCAGATTCAATACCTCATAGCCTTGCTGTGATTTGTTGTACGACGAGGTTTATCCATGTGTTTCAAGTCACCCAAAAGGGTTCAGTTTGCCTGTGGCTTGCAGGGGAATTCGTACCTTTGTGTTATGAGCTTCAAAGGATTTGTTCTTGGTTTTAATTAAAGATAAACACTGCATGGCTTTTTATGGCTTTGGGGGATGCAAGGGTGGGGGCACATTTCAGGAATGGGCCAGGAATATCTCATGTAACGATTTATTATACCCTTGGGCTGGTATGGATAGGAGGAGGAAGAATGGGGATGAGACTATTCGTTTTCTCTCTACTTTCAATCATGAGTGGGACCATATGAGAGAGATTCTTTCTAAGCATTAGGGCCCCGTCTCACATAGCGAGATCGCTAGCGAGATCGCTGCTGAGTCAGAAGTTTTGTGACGCAACAGCTATCTCAGCAGGGATCTCGCTATGTCTGACACGTACCAGCGATCAGGCCCCTGCTGTGAATCGCTGGTCGTGACAGAAATGCCTGGACTTTTTTTTGATTGCTGGTCTCCCGCTGGCCAGCACGCATTGCTGCGTGTGGCAGGCAGGAGACCAGCGATCAGCTGGTAACCAAGGTACACATCGGGTTTCCAGGCACCTCGCAGCGCCTGGAAACCCGATGTGTACCTTGGTTACCAGCTCCCTGCATCAGTGGGCTGGTATCCAACGTACACTGCGGGTAACTAAGCGACGTTACCTGCAGTGTCGCTGTCCTGATCGCTGCCTGAGCTGCCTGTTTGGCACCAGCGATCCTGACAAGTTCATATTGTTGTCGGGATCACCGGTGCGTCGCTATGTGAGACGGGGCCCTTAGGCCATCCTTGGTGCCGAACCCTCTCTGGGTCCAGTTATTGGCAGTTTTCCATTGATGACCTCTAGGAGGTCTAAAAATCTAAAGGATTTATTAGTTAGGAGCCATTATGTTCCAAAGATTGCTAATCCCTTTGGTACCAGAGGTCCCATTGTGGGATCTGTCCCTTTCTGCCACTGTCTTGCCTGCTTAAATGTCCTGCACTGCTCGACATTCCAGTTTTCTGATGGTTCTAAGAATTTTCAGATCAGACAGTGAATATCATGTGGTAGCACCAATGTGATCTACTATGCTACATGTGGGTGCTCCATGATATACGTTGGTCTTACCTCTAGAGAACTACGTGTGAGTGTGCGGGACATTTGTGCAGTCAAGACGGTGGCTGACCCCTAAACCCTCAAAACTATCCCCCGCCATTTTAAGGTTTTCCATAATTGTGATTCAAAAACTTTTATGGTTATGGGTATTGATACTATTCATTTGGGTGTTAGGGGGGCAATTATAAAAAATTGTTGGCCCAGAGGAAGGCCAAATGGATTGTCACCCTTGATACAAGGGGTCTTAATGAATTCTTAAGCTTTGCCTCTTATTTATAAAGTTATTTCTCTTTCTCTGCACCCATCATGTACATACTCATTACAGTTGGGTTGTTATTGTTTTTAACCTTATTCTTTTTTCTTATACAGTTTTAGTTTGTCTGTCTTCATTCCTGTGAGGTTTTGGAGTTATCAAGTTATTCCTTTGATGTGATAGCTGCCCTGGTGATCACTGTGCTACAACTCTTATCTACTGTACTCCACGCAGAAGCTCGGAATTTATAATTAAAATGTCTTTATATAAATACTGTATTTCTAATTGCTGAATATCAGCTGCTGTACTCTGGGGTATATGCGTGTATTATTATTTTTGTCATGCAAGTGTCTACCTTTTGTATTCATTATATTATTGTTATTGGATTACTTGCCGTATTAGGGTTTGCATCTATTTGCTTTTATTGAGCTTATACGGCTGTGCGCATGCCCGCTGTCCCTCCCGTCGCTGTCACATGGGGCCGGGTGTCTTTGTGCCTCCGGCTCGCGCGTAGAATTTCCTCCTCCGTGCGTGCACTGTGATGCCTGATACCCGGCTTTACCCTTGTTGGAGACCTGGTTGGGGCACTGCACATGTGCCGCTATTGCCGCGCTCATTGATGGCAACATACCTTGTGACCAATCATGTGACTGGTTACTATGGCTACTAAAGGTCCTTGTTATACTCCTGCTCCACATCACCTTGAAAAAGCGGCCTGTGTGTACGCGAAATGCGCGTCGGGGTCCTACCCTCTGCTTTGGGTCCGTGCACACTTCTGTTGGTAAGCCCCCTTTCTTATTTATGGTCATATGCCCACTTGGGTTTTAGATTTAGGTGACTATGGGGTGAAGCCTGCTTATACATTGTATATAGCCAGTCACATTGTGTGACTTCTGTAATGGCTGACTATATTGTGATTTGGTATGAATCACAGGATTTTTCTCCCCTTTGTTTTTGTGTCTGTCCTGTTTTTTGCTATTATGCTATTTTATTGTATCTAGACTGTATTTTGACAAATAAAGTTGTAACTTTTTACTCTATTGAATTCTATACTCCGGTTGTTCTCCTATTTTTTGATTTGATGTAATATATTGTGAAGATTAATCGAAGGGGCAATTTGGGTGCTATCAAGGTACTCTTTCAATTCATTTTCTTTTGGAGTGTTTTTAAATATAGAATTGATGATGTATTTCTATAAATGTATATGTATGTTTATGATTGGCTGTTGTCAATTAGGGGGTGGTGTTTACACTATTTAATTGTTTTTTTTTTGCTATGTGTATTGTGCTTGATAAAGATCTCTTTTGATCAAAACGTCACAACTGGAGGTGGAATAAATGTGGTGCAAATTCACCAACTTGTGAGGCACTGTCCTTATTTATTCTCTGTGGTGGAAGGTGTGTCAGAGGCCCATTATACAGTTTCTACTCTGTGGAAATCGATGCCACTTTAGTGGTGTGTGACAATAATTTTTTGAAATGTGGAGAATCCAAGTTGGGTCTCCTTCATGGGAGCTGCCTGTTGCTGTAGGGCTCCCAGACAGGCAGGCCTGTACTTATTTTCCCTCAACTACCTTTGTCACTATCCTTACATTTTTCTATCAATAGTGCGCTATGAAACTGATATATGTGCCATCTAAGTGTGGTTGGGAAAAAAATGTTGCATGAGGTATCAGGGCTCCCAGCAAAGAAGGCTTCCAACACTCCCTTAACTACCAGGTCTTGATTTAAACCTCCATTCATTGCTCCAAATACCTCATGCATGGCCCATGCCTGACTGCTTCTGTGCTATTATAAAATGTTCTAGTGTGAGTCAATTGATCAGTCAACTACCTGTGTCACTTTCCTTACATTTTTCTACCAATAGTACTGTATGAAACTGATGTTTGTGCAACCTGAATGTGGATGAGAAAAAAAAAAAGAAATCTGAGCTTTTGCATGAGGTATCAGGGCTCCCAGCAAAGAAGGCTTACACTGCTCCCTTAACTACTAGGTCTTAACTGAAACTTCATCAAGTCAAATCACTAAATGCTGACCCAGACCCCGATACCTCATGCATGGCCCATGGCTGACTGCTGCTGTGCCATTAGCAAATTTCTATTGTGGGTCAATTGATGCCATGTGATGTCTGACCCTAATTTTAGCTGGGAAGCTTTTTTTGTCACCCTTAAGGTGTTGTGTATACATTTAGTTTGGCCTTACATTGAATTTAATGGGGTTTGGGTACGTTTGTCGAACTGTTTGATGAACATGTTCTGGGAACATCAGGACGTTCTGCAAACTGAACTGAACTAAACCTTGAAAGGTTCACCCATCCCTAGTCCCTCACCCTCCCTCCAATATTTACATGCCAGGATCTTCACCTTTTATCACTGCCGCTCCCGTCGGTCCCCACTAGTTTGTGACCTGCCGGCAGCTCCAGTGTTTCTGAGGTCACAACTCAATACTAGTAATACAAGTCTATAAGACCCTCGTTCTGGCTCTCATAGACTGCATTGAGCGTTTGTAATGTAACTTCTGACTTCCAGCCACTCAGAAATTGTGGGCACAAAATGGTGCCATGGGACCAGCATGCTGCTGATAAAAGGTGAAGACGCTGTAGGGTGAGTATAAGATTAGGTGTAGGGATCTTACCGCTGTAGTGGTGATTTAACTGTGTTATATGGTTTATGAGTTCAATTTCATTATCTACAATATGTGCCTATATATTACCTTCACTAAATACATTATCAGTATTGTCATATCAGGTATTAGATGATTGCGAAGAAAATTACGGTATATGTGATCATTTGATGTTTTAAGTAACTTGAAAGGGGTAGTTTAAAAAGTTAAACAATGTTTTCTTTTTGGCTCCACCAAATTCTGCGGTCCTCAAATTTACCAACTGAAGCTTGAAAACCTTGGAGACCCCTAGTGACCTCTTTTGAATTCCCACATCTGCTACTAATGTGCTTCATTCTTTCTCCATTATGAAAGGCATCTCCTTGTTTTGCAGACTTAGATGGGAAGAGCTTGCAGACACTACACATTTCAGTGCAATCCTTCGTGCCGTTTAGAAGAGGAGGCCACAGTCTGTAAGTATTCATGACTAATACTATTATTATTAGAACAAGGAGCGTTTTTGTTGCTTTTCATGTATTATGTATTATTAGAGTGTACTAATGAGACTCAATATCATTGAAATAAATGTCCCTCGTGAGGCCTGAACACTACTATTAGACGTATAATATTTACAAATTTATGTATGCAGCACTTTTTAGATGCCTTGCTAATTCAAACCATATCTTATACGCATTAAGGTCCAGATGTGCGATTATATGTAGAATTTAGCAGGTCAGGCAAAGAATTCCCAGGGTTTTGACGAGATACGTTGATAGTTTATAACTTTTTTCTATTTTCAGTGCGGTCTTCACCAATTGTATCTTTAAAAGAAAGATAATTTCTTCTTAGCAAGTGAAAGCTTGGCGTTCGAATATAGCAATATGGTTGGATGAGTCAGAAAAGATTGTTTAAATTCACTGGGCAACATGGAAGAAGAGGAGCGAGAGCTAATACTGCTCATATTCAGTGTATAAAATCGTGGCATTCTCACTTGTTGGTGTCATTTAAAGTGCTGGAGCTTTTTTCTTATGTTGTGCTTCTCTGTTATTTCTATTATGACATTTATCCTGAGGGTTCATCTAAGATCTAATATATTCGTTTGTGCTCTCCATGATTTTCACAGTCCTATAGATGTGTACAGGTAATTTTAACCTGAGATGTGGATCAGAACCAGACATGTCTTCATGGATTTTTTTCGGATGCGCAGTCCACAAAAAAATGCAGACATGTGAACAGCTCTTTAGATTATAATGGGTACCTGTTCTATCTGTGAAAAACCTGGAAAGAACACGTACGTGATTAACAGACATCTGCATGAGGCCTAGTGTTCTTCAGTAACCTACAGAAAATACTGAATTCTTTTTTCCTATAATCTAGTTCAGATGTATTAGTCATGTGGAAAGATGTTCACTTGTATATATGATCATATGCAATAGCAACATTCATACAAGAGTTCCTATATCTATAGAGATGATGGAAACTGTTGTTTCCCTAGCTTCCTCCATTTTACAATCAACAGAAAGGTCAGTTCTGAGGTCCAGAGGCTGCCGCTAAAACAAATATTTTATTTATTTTTTTACATAATATATCTTTATGTGTAGATTTCAATAACAATAATTATGGGCCTTTCATATTTAAATTGTGATTTTTTTAAATATTATTTTAATGCATTGGATGTAACAAGTTAACAACCATTCAGATTATTTAACTGCACGGAATCCACAATTTTAAAACAAAGCTCAGGCAGTAAAATAAGGCAGTCACTTCCCGGGGACTTGCTGTTTATCCCATGTGAGCTAAATGTGTTTTCAATGTGAGATGTTGATGGTATTACCAGCAGTAGCTGCTTTGTAACAACGTGATACAATGTTATTACAGCACTAATATTACCACCACATATACACAGGTGCTGAATAAATGAACATTTGATGCTAATACATGCAATGTCAATCCAATGCTTTTATTTAGAATAATTTTAATTGGTAATTGCATTAAATAAGGTTGTAAAGATAGATACGCAGATCATATGAAATTTTAATTTGCCACTTTCGTCAAATTTTCCCCCCAAATTTGATTTATGTCTAATAAATTTGGCGCAAATCTCAATATTAAAAAGTATCTTTTTCCCTGGAAAATATGTGATTAACACTCTGAGAGTTCGTATTGAACCCATACTGAACGGACATTAAGGCCGGTGTCACAATTCCGAGAAACTTGCACGATTCTCATACGAGTCTCTTGCATCAACACTCGTCACTGCCGCCGGCACTCGGACCAGAGCGTGCGGCTGTATAGAAATAAATGCAGCCGTCCGCTCCAGTCCAAGTGTTGATGCGAGTGTAACACCGGTCCTAAAAAGCATTATAGCTTGCCTGTGTTACAATGGAGACATCAGACTTTTTGTGACATGCAAGGCTTGGATTTAGGATTTTGGATTAGTAGGAAAATCAGCACAAAGGGGTTTAATACTGCTCACTTTGTTTGCAATGTGTGCAAAACAAAAAAAGCATATTATTATGGTGCTGTTACTGCAGAATATATAAGATCATTTCACAGTCACACTGAGGGACTATGCAGGTGCAGGACTTCCTTATACATGACTTGAATCTTAGGATTAATATTCACATACTGGCAGGAGCACTCACATTTAGGGTATGGTTCCACGGTCCGGAATCAATGCTCTTTGGACGGAGCGAAAACCCCGCTCTGCCCAAAGCCACGCCCCCTTCTGAACGCGCGGTGATTCCGGATGTGTTCATTGACACATCCGGAATCGCCGCACCCCTACATAGGACTGTGTTATTTACCTTTTAGGCGACGGAGCGTTGCTGCAAGGTAAATAGACATGCTGCGGTCTAAAAAGAGTCGCTGCATGTCCGTTTCGTGGGTGTGTCACCCGCATAATCGGACACATAGTGGAGGTAGGATTTCATAAACTCCCCTCCACTATGCAGGAACATCTGACCGCTGCGGATTAAACGCTGCGGCAGGACACAACTTTCAATCCGCAGCTAATACTGAGTGTTTCCTGACTGTGGAAACACCCTAACTATCTGCTTCAGCACTGAAAGTAGTACATAACAGTTAGATTAGGACTTTTTCTATCCCTAGGTGGAATGGGCTGTGCACTCTGACCTCCTATGCCTTCACTGTATCAGCATAAAATGGCACACCTTGGCCAGTCCTATTCTTTTATGTTGACTGTGATAGCCCCCTGATTGGCTGCACTAAACCATGTCATGTGACATTGGCAGGGCATTATGGGGAAGCCCGCACAGGCATTCCTGTTGTCATTAGTCCACTTATTGAGTCTTCAGCAGAGTAAGAAATAACACCAGGCATGGCAGACTGTTCAAATTCGTGGGGACCTTTGCAATTCAGGAAATTTGACTCAAAGTCTATCCTCCATTGATTGTTCCACTCAACTCTAGTTGTGAACCAGTAAGTCTATGTATTTAAAATCAAATTTGTAAATAGATGTATTAAAGGGTTTGTCCCACGAACAAAGTACATTTTAATCAATAGATCTTAATAATAATAATTTCCACAATTGGATGTGTTAAAAAATATTCTTGTGCTGAGACAGTCTTATAAATGTACACTTGTCATGTACTGTGTAATGGCTGTGTCTTACCGTGCAGAGCTGCTCATGTTGATAGTCGGCAGAAAGCACAGCTTCTGGCCAGGGGTGAAAGCATAAGTCAATTATGAAATGAGAGTATACAAACAAAACAGCAAGGGCTGTATACTCTGTATTGCCATGATAGTATACAGTATATCATAATAGAAACCAAGTGGCATAAAATGAAGTGATACGTGCTATCAGATAAATATATCAAAATAGATATGCACATTACATATAGCTCCCAATCGTCCCAGATTCAGCGGGACTTTCCTGATTTGAGGGCTCAGTCCCAACATCTAATACTTACCCTACCCTCTGACATCATCATTGTTCCATGGCTACTCCTCCTCAGGGTGGGGCCACATCTCTCTGACAATAAGAGAAATAAACTATTCCCTTCTTTTGCGAGTGCAATGTGAGAAACTCACGCGAGTCTTTCGCATCAATACCTGGCACTGCCGCTGGCACTCGGCACCAGAGTGTGTGGTTGCATAGAAAGGCAGCTTTAACATGTAGCATAAATGCTGCGTTTTTTCAACTGCTTTTTTCTGCTTTTTATCTGTTGGTGTCCGCACCACACAAAGCAGTAACAATCTTCTCTGAATATTGCATGTTGGCTGCGTTTCTTTTCCGAGTTTTCCCCCTTATTTTATGTGTTTTTTGTGCATATGTGAATCCTCTTTTTAATGCTTTTTTAATACTGCAGAAAAGCTTTGATTCCAAGCTTAAAAATGCAACAGCGTTTTTTTCCCTTCCATTTTTTTCAGGTTACAAATAGAAATTTATTGACTAAAAAAGCACCAAAGCAGCAATGTCTTTAGATGCACTGACGGCAGAGGTTTCATGAAATCACATCCACTTTGCTTGGACATTTAGGCCATGTTCACATGTAACGAACACTGCTGTGTTTAACTGTTCAAGCAACGTGGATGTGATTTCACAAAAACTGTGCCCCCTGTGCGTCTAAAGGACGCTGCTGAACTGTGCGATTTTGGTGATTATTTTTTCTCTAGAGGCTTTTATGTGGAGCCTAAAAAACCACATGTAAAAGACTTGCAGTCACTTTTTTAAGTGCAGAATCAAAACTTTTTGGACTATAAAAACACTTAAAAACACAGCTTCACATCTGCACCAAGAAAGAATCAAATGAGGAGGAAAAAGGCCGTAAAAAAATGCAGCAAATATGCAATTACTAGAGAAGATTGTTATTGTGTAGTTTGGAGTGGACACCTGCAGAAAACAGAGAACACGGTATTTACGCTATGTGTGAACACAGCCTTAGAGACACAAACAAGCCAGATGTAATATAATGAAGGTACATAAAGATGAGAAAGTTCTGGTGGCCCCGACTGTGAATGAATGAACAAAAACTAAATCCATTTGTCCCAACTAGAGATAAGCAGGACGCACAGATGACGTTGCACCAGCTCTGGCTAATCAAAAGCTGCGCCGTGGATGCCGGAAGGTAAAAGATTCACGGCCTCCCATCCAGCTGTCAGGTACCGCTGACCTGCACTCTGGACCGGAGTCCCGTGAATTTTATCTGCTAATCTCTAGTCCCAACTGTTCCCTATACAGCGGACAGATCTGAATTTTGGTCTTTGCCCTGCAGTCTCAGGCTGCTGAATGTCCCTCATTGTCAGTACCCCTTTTAACAACTCCTACTAACATCCCCTCCTACCAAGGTAGAAAGAAATGGTAAATGGATGTGTATTGGTGTGTGACTAGGGGAGTGGCCAATATTTGCTATGGTGCACCCTCTTTCTCTTCTTCAAAAGTTGGGAGGTATGGCATTACATGTTCAATTTGTAAACCATATGTAAAGCCTACATAGTAGACAGGCATAATAAACAATAAGTACAGTTTTTGTATTTCCACAAAAATTTAAAATAACCAATCAGTTTTGTTCAATTTCACAATTGTGTCCCACTTGTTGATTCTTCACCAAAATTTTACATTTGGTATCTTTATGTTTGAAGCATGATATGTGGGAAAAGGTTGAAAAGTTCCAGGGAGCCGAATACTTTTCGCAAGGCACTGTATGACGTGTACATTGAACCCTATGGATGGCTACATGCAAATAATGATAGACTTTTGACAATATAATAAATAATGGGGGCACCACAGGGAAATCACAATGGGGATCCTCCCAAAACCTATGAACATGAGAAGTCATAAACCATAAAGAAAAGACATAGGCATCATATGATGCCCCTTAGATTATTGCACATCTGGTGTTGTTACACCTTATGTGCAATGTAAGGAGAAAAGAAAAAAAAAAAATTTTTTTTTGTGTTGTATATATTTTTGTGATATACTTTGTATATATAGATCGACTGATTGCTTATGAGTCTCCACATATGGAGCTTCTTTTTTCTACTGCATATGTGATACTATTTATGGCGTGTCATCTTTTGTAGCACTTGTCAGTACATGTGCAAGTGACATTGCCCCATAATATGGCGTTGTGCCAATTATACTCTCATTACTCAGACCAGTGTCTCATACCTTATAGGCTATATGTTGGTCTCTATATATATCCATTATGGATTTCTGTGTGTTGAATATCCTCAAGCATTTGAATGACATTTTTTTAAGGACTAATGTATATTATGGTGCCGCATATGTGGACTCTAAACTGATGCCTGAATGAATCCGTTATGTGTTGGAACCACTTCCATTGTGAGTAGCAAACAGCGCATCACTATGTGTTGTCTAGGATGTATTGCACATTCGGCGTCTTTGTGTAT
This sequence comes from Oophaga pumilio, assembly GCA_009801035.1. Classification (NCBI taxonomy): domain Eukaryota; kingdom Metazoa; phylum Chordata; class Amphibia; order Anura; family Dendrobatidae; genus Oophaga; species Oophaga pumilio. The sequence continues at coordinate 145,287 of VIAB01003868.1, forward strand.
ATCTGACTACTAACGGGCGCTGGTTACAAAAACAGCAATGTGTTTAGCGTCTCCTAGTTACGGACTGTCGGTTCGCTCACTAGGGCACGTGACTCTGACGATCTGATGACGCTCATGTTGGCACATGCACATTGATCTGGAACACAGCTGGCGTCTAATCATGTGGTTACCAGCACTATCATTATCAGGATATAGCAGTTCATGGTAAGGCTGTTTCTTGTGCGTCTCTCAGCAGCGACACAGCTGCATTATATCTATTCATTTGTATAGTGGGTATTTATTGGACCTAAGGCACCAAAGAGATCACCCCTGACGAAGCCACTGTTTAGTGGTGACATGCGTCGGGTCTCCAATAGCCCGACCAATTGTATGTGTGCCTGGATGCCTTTGCTTCTGCTATAGTGGTGACGGTTCCCTATGGGTATTTATCCCTGTATAGATCTGATTTATATGTCTGTCTGATATATTCTGACCAACAAACACCTAACACAGCTTTGGGCTGGGTTTTGCAGGTCATTGACAC
>VIAB01003869.1:20135-39091 GCA_009801035.1 Oophaga pumilio
AGAAGGTGTGTCCAAACTTTTGGTCTGTACTGTACATAGTGAGTGAGCGAGCTGTAATTCTGCATCATAGAAATGTAAAACCACAGTCGGCCATCTCCTTAATATTACCATACACAAAGTCATGAAATGTGGCCACATAGAGGACCACTCCACTGTCTTGACCTTGGCCACTTCCAGAGCTGGTCTGTTGCACCCAGTTAGGGCCAGCTGAAATTAAAAGATGGTGGTTGTATTTTGTTTCGGGCATGACCACAAGGCATGGCGTTTTCTTTTCTTACTCACTCAGAAGTTTAATTAGCATGCCACCCATTAAACAGAACCTCATTGTTCCTGGCCGGGCACAGATTTTGAGTGGCAGCCAGCTTAACACGTGAAGCCTGCGGACTCATACAGACATCTCCGAGCTGGAAGGAAGAATGATGAATCCTTGACAATGAGCCGCTTTCTGCGAAGATGTCGCTTCCAGCCATGGAAACACCCCTCGTTTCAGGGTCGTTTATTGCGCTCAGTGTAAAACATAGAGGATGGCGTCCATTGTACTGCTTGCTGTTATCTTCTAATCTGTCTTGTTAAATTCCTGCATCTATTTATTAAATATGTAGACGAAAACGGACGCTCCACCAGCTCTAATCACAGTGCAATAAAAGGCACTCAAGGGCGTCCTGTCCGCCCAGTTTATGCTGCTTGTAATCCACTTTCTTCTGGAAAACGTTTGCTGTCATTTGGGATGTGGCTCCTATGTCATAAATGTCTTCGGTCATGTACATTCTGCTGTAATTGGGGGAGAAACACAGTTATGGAGCTGGTGCCATGAAGACTAAAGAGAGAGTGATGCTGCCCTAATATTAGTCGCATATATTGTGACTATAATACCACGTACTATGGCAGATAACAGAATACCAAAGTATCTTCATAATACTGCCATACAGTGCACATGTAACATTGCGAAATAGTGTCACTTTGTCAGTGCCTACAGTCCTCAGATAATGCAGTGCTACATAAAAAGGGTCTGTCATGTTCCCGCCACTGTAAAACTAAAAGTTATCAGCTAGATATCGGGGGCACAGGTAATATTAAATTAGTATCCACCAAAAGCCAATGTGTATGGAAACTAGCACAGAAAGAGAAAAGACATAGGCTATAGATGCAGGGGATCACCATAATATACAAGAGCTATATAATCAAACACATTTTTTATTGAATACAAAAAGACACCAACAAACATATTAAAACATTGTTAAAAAATCACAAATGTGATATGACAAACAAACAAACAAACAAACAAACATGTACAACAGCCCATAATGGAGCTTGTAGCCCTAAACCAGGTGCATGTGTGCAAAATGACCAACCAAAATTAGCTATTGCCCTACGCTAGACAGCATACCATAGAACTTCCCCTGTATGAATAAGTGTCAAGGCTGATACTTATCCTAAAGAATATACATTGCAAATAACTCACAAAGGAGAGATTCACCAACTATACAAGATACAGCATAATAGCTTACCAGGCTGTCTTTTTGTATTCAATAAAAAATGTGTTTGGTTATATATCTCTTGTATATTATTGGTGATCCCCTGCATCTATAGCCTATGTCTTTTCTCTTTCTGTGCTGTAAACCTAAAGGTGGCAGCACAAATGGCTGTCCCTCCCAACCAACTCTTGAACTCTCAGCTCAGCTGAGCATGCATGTGCTGTAGATCGGGAGAGAGAAGTGAGCCATTTTCATACTGATCTTTTGGATGCCTGTGTTCACTACTTGGTCCCCCAACTTTCCTCCAAATATTCTATTGGCCAATGCATTGAGCATGTTGACGTCCACCATTGCACAATCCTTCTTTCTCCCAACATCTCCTGATGGGGTGTATTAAGACCCTGTAGCAATATGTTATATGCTGAGCCGCCTCTAGGGGTCTCACTACCTGGATGTATTCAGAGGATAGAAAGGAGGGACTCGTTGGTAAGAGCTAGAGACAGGAAGCATTCATGTAATGTGGCTGAGAGATCCTGCACACAATAAAGTAACCCGTTACCACAATCGTGTCTGAGGCATAAACAAGAAACAGAACAGACCCCATTATACACATGTGATGGCTGGTTGGTCTCCATGACATTTGTGTGTTTGGCAGATGGTCATCTGAGTATGGCCATCTTAAAGGGGTCGTCCAGGGCTTCCATAGGGTCATCATTATCTGTACTATTAAGGGTATGCCACACTAAACAGCGTCGCTAACGAGATCGCTAAAATACGTCATTATTTAGCGATCTCGTTCGTGACGCTAACGTGTGTGGCATGTAGCAACGACGTGGCCCCTGCTGTGATCTCGCTGATCGTTCACTAGAGTTCTGGACCGTATTTAGATCGTTGGCGTCCCGCTGGTGAGCCTATATCGCTGTGTCTGGCACCTTTTGTAAGCGATGTGCGCTGTTTTTTACATCGCAATGACCGTTAAAGTCGTTAATGAGATCGCTAACCGCTTATGCGTCATTAACTAAGATCAGATCACTAAGTGTGGCAGCTACTAGCGACATTAAAACGATCATAAAAACGATCTCATTAGCTTGCGTCGTTATTGAGATCGCTAACGAGATCACTAAGTGTGGCAGTACCTTTACTCATCAATGTCAGATTGGTGGTGGTCCAACACCAGGCACCACCACTGATCCGCTGTCACCCACTCTGGAGTTAGCTAAAAAAAAGTGATATAGCTGAAATGTTATAAAATATGTGGTGGGTAGACATAGTTGTTGGCTGATGCCCCTCAGTCACATAAGAAGATACCGGTTTTATGAATGAGAAGTGTGAAACATATTATTACACATTTTAGAAACGTTTCCAATCACTGACCACAAGAAGAGATACAGAAAACAATAAGGAACCAAAAGACAAGAAAAAAATGCTACAAAGTTACAGAACTTCTCATTAGTGGCTGAAGACTGGACCGAACTCTTAATCAATAGCCTTCGCCATGTAGCATTGTGACTAACGATCTGCTCCTCAGTCGCATCAGATGATCCTCGTACTATTTAGTACTGAGAAGTGTGAATATCTGTTCCCGAAGCCGCTGATTAATCGATTCTGTTCAGTTTACCGTTAACTAGATATATGCTAATATTTGTATCCTATCGGGGGAGGTTTGTATCCAGATTTATAATCCTCCCGCTTTTACATGACATTTCAGAGCAATATCTTTATAAATGAATTTTCTATGCTTTTTACCGAAAACGAGACCTTTTCTTTTAAACAGAGCGTCTTTCTTCTGGTAGCTCCAGGCGTCGCAGGTTCTTCTTAGATATTAATCGTTTGCCTCAGTACACTCTGATTACCTTCCAGGGGCTTCGAGAGTCATAAATCTTCTCCTGCTTCCCCCCAATCACTGAGAGGCTGAGGGATGCTGATGTGTTGGAGAAGGGTCTCTTCTCCATGTGACCGAGCCCTTGGATGCTTCATAAACTGCTGATTCTCCTGACCTGGTCACAGCTTAATTTCTCCTATTTATGAGACACATGATAAAAACATGTCAGAAATCGGCATCAAAGCCTCAGACTTAAAGGGCCCCAGTGTGTGCAGGAACTTTGTGGTGTACAGCGTTAAATTGGGTTTTTCGGGCCAATGCAGCGAAAGGGCTAAAAAAGAACAGCACAAACATGGAAAACGGGTCATTCTACTGATTATCATGGTAGGATATGAGCACTTAGCCTGCGGAGAGGAATAAGGGGGCGATTTATCTGTTCCTTTATAGCCCAAGGCTGAAACCATAGACTAATAGAGGAGATGTAATAAGGCCTCATTGTTCTTCTAGTGGAACCAAAATCATTTTTGTACTGAAGTAAAACATTGATCCAGGATCCTCGAGTCCCTGAAACATAAAGTCATGGAGGTCACTTTGTATGATTATATAAAGGGCGCCACCCCATCCCCATTTCTGTTTGGATGACATTTAGGGGATTTTGTAAGTTTCTTCAACTAGCTTATGAAATTTTATTATTTTTTGTTGGGGGTGTCTGTACATTAGTGATGGTGTGGCACAAAGCCACGCGACTGTCTATTAATACATGGTGCAGTTGTGCCATCATTATGTATTATCTCACGGTTATGGTGTCACATGCTACCAGAGACTATAGATAAATGGCGTGCACTCTGTTTAGTATATGATAGGTGCAGGCTGAACCTGTATCTAGTTCAGTTAGAATCATATAGATGAAGAAACAGCCGCACTCAAGTGCGGCTGTTTCTTCATCTATAACATACTACCAAAGAGTCCGCCAAGGGGAGTGGAGCCGCCATGTATGAGCTAATATGGGAATGGAGCACATTTTAGGCTAATACAACATGGCCTCTTATCCCAGCATCATTGTATCTAAGGCCGGCGTCACACTGGCGAGAAATACATGCAGCCGCACACTCGGGTCCGAGAGCGGGTGGCCGTGCCGGGTGTTGATGCGAGAAAGTCGTGCGACTTGCTCGCATCACACTCGCCAGTGTGACGCCGGCCTAAGTGATGTGATGAGTGATACAATTGTCACAACCAATCCAGCCCTGTAGGATTTTGCAGTCGACTTTGCCCCCATAAGTTACCTGTGTCTGGTCTTGCTGTTTTGTCGTAGCCTAATGGCATGTTAAGAATATAATACAGAAAATGCCTAATAAGCGGGGTCGTGAATGATGCTTTATCGTCCAGTATCCAGGCTGCAAAGTGCTGCCACATGTAGATCTTACAGAATGAGAAATGTGATTTTACTAGAGAACTAACTTCTGTATTTCAGGAAGTAATTTGATAAGTCGCCTATTTGTTTTTTTATCCTTTTGTAATTGGCGTCTAATTGAACTAGATTTGCTGACATTTATTTTAGTTGCATGGTGATGACTGTACGGGCAGAGACCTTACATAATCGTGAAATGCAATGTGTAATAGCTGTATGTAGCCCTGCAACCCAAAAATACAGGAACTCATTTATTAATAGAAGTTGGGGGCTACCGGCTACAAAACTTAAAGTCAGAGAAAAGTTTTTTATTTATTTTTGCTCCAAGAAATCACCACGCTTACCTGATAAGGGCCTTATTGTAATTCAGTGATTGATGGTAATCTCTGTATATGCAGTTATATATTAAAGGCTGTCAATCGCTGATAGGACCACCCACTGGACTCCTTGTATGGTGCCTGAAAAACGCAATTCTGGCGTCTTTTTTTTTCTCTTTTATAGTGTTTACCGTACAGGTTTTATTTTGTTTTTAATCTCTTTTAACCCCTTTACGACCGCTGATACACCTTTTAATAGCTGTAGTTATGGGTACTTAAACCACATGTGGAAAAAGTGTATAGGGCCCCCAGAGTCGGATTTTCTCCTGGGTCTCGGCTGCCGGGGTAGCCGAGACCCCAGAGAACATGATTCGGGTCGGTTTTTATCGACCCCGAGGTTGCGATCGCCGTTATTAAAAGTATAACGGCGACCGCAAAAAAAAAAAAAATCCAATGTGCCATTTAAAGGGAACCTGTCACCCCCCCGGGCGTTTTTAAGCAATAAAGTAGCAGTCTGTGAAGGTGGCTTTTTTTATGGTCCCCTGCAATGCTGAAATATAGACAATCCTCTTCCCATCCGTCTATCACTCCCATTCAGCGTCAGAGCCCCTCCTCCTGAGTTATTTGTTTTTTTTATTAACCTGCTGTGGGGTGCCTCTGCTCTTGGAACAGTCCTTGGGCATGTGCACTGCGCGCTGAGCGGGGACTGACAGAAGGCTACTGCACCTGCGTCTTTTTCAGGCACCAGTTCCTCCCCGCAGTGTGTTATCATGTATTCACACTGCGGGGCTGGGAATCTGGCACCTGCGCAGTCAACATGTTTAGCTGCGCCTGCCCCCTTCTCCCAGTCCCTCCACAGGAAAATGATCAGCACAACCAACGCAGCACACAGGATGAAAATGAAAGGGGAGAGACTGGGAGAAGATGGCAGGCGCAGCTAAACATGTTGACCCATTAGGGATATGCTAAAGTGAGTCAGGCTAAAGTTTTAGGGTTAAGGTTAGAGTTGGGCTAAAGTGAGTTGGGCTAAAGTTTTAGGGTTAGGGTTTGGGTTAGGGTTGGGATTATGACTGGGATTAGGGTTAGGGTTGGGATTAGGGTTAGGAGTGTGTTGGGGTTAGGTTTGTGGTTAGGGTTGGGATTAGGGTTAGGGGTGTGTTGGGGTTAGAGTTGTGGTTAGGATTGGGATTAGGGTTATGGGTGTGTTGGGGTAATTGTTGTGATTAGGGTTATGGTTCGGGTTGGGATTAGGGTTAGGGGTGTGTTGGGGTTAGGGTTGGAATTAGAATTAGGGGGTTTCCACTGTTTAGTTACATCAGGGGGTCTCCAAAAGCGACATGGTGCCACCATTTATTCCAGCCAATTTTGCGTTCAAAAAGTCAAATGGTACTCCCTCCCTTCTGAGCTCTGCCGTGCTCCCAAACAGTGGTTTACCCCCACATATAGGGCATCAGCGTACTCAGGACAAATTGCACAACAACTTTGGAGGGCTAATTTCTCCTGTTACCCTTGGGAAAATAAATGTGTGGAAAAAAAAGATTTTTTATTTTTACGGCTCTGCATTATAAGCTTCTGTGAAGCACTTGGGGGTTTAAAGTGCTCACCACACATCTAGATAAACTCCTTGGGGGGTCTAGATTCCAAAATGGGGTCACTTGTGGTGGGTTTCTACTGTTTAGGCACATTAGGGGCTCTGCAAACGCAACATGACGCCCGCAGACCATTCCATCAAAGTCTGCATTCCAAAACGCCGCTCCTTCCCTTCAGAACTCTGCAATGCACCCAAACAGTGGTTCCCCCCCACATATAGGGTACTCGGGACAAATTGGACAACAACTTTTGGGGTCAAATTTCTCCTGGTACTCTCGTGAAAGTAAAAATTTGTGGGTGAAAAGATAATTTTTGTGGGAAAAAAAAATATTTTTTATTTTTAAGGCTCTGCGTTATTAATTTGTGTGAAGCACTTGGGGGTTCAAAGTGCTCACCACACATCTAGATAAGCTCCTTAGGCAGTCTAGTTTCCAAAATGGGTTCGCTTGTGGGGGGTTTCTACTGTTTAGGCACATCAGGGGCTCTGCAAACGCAACATGATGCCCGCAGACCATTCCATGAAAGTCTGCAATTCAAAACGTTACTACTTCCCTTCCAAGCCCTGAAGTGTGCTCAAACGGTGGTTTCCCCCAACATATGGGGTACCAGCGTACTCAAGACAAACTGAACAACTTTTGAGGTCCAATTTCTCCTGTTACCCTTGTGAAAATAAAAATTTGGGGGTGAAGAGATCATTTTTGTGGAAAAAAATGATATTTTATTTTCATGACTCTGCGTTATAAACTTCTGTGAAGCACTTGGGGGTTTAAAGTGCTCACCACACATTTAGATAAGTTCCTTTAGGGGTCTAGTTTACAAAATGGTGTCACTTTTGGGGGTTTCCACTATTTAGGCACATCAGGGGCTCTGCAAACACGACATGGCGTCCGATCTCAATTTCAGCCAATTCTGCATTGAAAAAGTCAAACGGCGCTCCTTGCCTTCCGAGCTCTGCCATGCGCCCAAACAGTGGTTTACTCCCACATATGGGGTATCAGCTTGTTCAGGAGAAATTGCACAACAAATTTTGTGATTCATTTTCTCTTTTTACACTTGTGAAAATAAAAAAAAATGGGTCTGAAGTAAAATGTTTGTAAAAAAAGTTAATTTTAATTTTTTCCACATTGCTTCAGTTCTTGTGAAGCACATAAATGGTTAATAAACTTCTTGAATGTGGTTTTGAGCATCTTGAGGGGTGCAGTTTTTAGAATGGTGTCACTTTTGGATATTTTCTGTCATTTACACCCCTCAAAGTGACTTTAAATGTGATGTGGTCCCTAAAAAAAAATGGTTTTGTAAATTTTGTTGTAAAAATGAGAAATTGCTGGTCAACTTTTAAGCCTTATAACTTTCTAATAAAATTTTTTTTCCAAAATTGTGCTGTTGTAAAGTAGACATGTGAAAATGTTATTTATTAACTATTTTGTGTGACATATCTCTCTGATTTAAGGGAATAAAAATTAAAAGTTTGAAAATTGCAAAATTTTCTAAATTTTCGCCATATTTCAGTTTTTTTCATAAATAAATGCAAGTCATATCGAAGAAATTTTACCACTAACATGAAGTACAATATGTCATGAAAAAACATTCTCAGAATCAGCAGGATCCGTTAAAGCGTTCCAGAGTTATAACTTCTTAGGCCGGCGTCACACTTGCGAGTGTGATGCGAGTAAGTCGCACGCTCTCGGACCCGAGTGTGCGGCTGAATGTATTTCTATACAGCCGCACACTCCGAGAGCGGGCGGCCGTGCCGGGTGTTGATGCGAGTAAGTCGTGCGACTTACTCGCATCACACTCGCAAGTGTGACGCCGGCCTTAAAGTGACAGTGGTCAGAATTGTAAATATTGGCCTGGTCATTAAGCTGCAAATTGGCTCTGTCACTAAGGGGTTGATGTGGAAAAGAGAAATGATTCAAATTTTTGTTTTGTAACTTTATTATTTAGTCCCCTCTGGCAACTTTATCCTTTGATCGTCAGATGTCTTATAATATATACTTCATACTATGGCAGTGACGCCTGCCTTCAGTAAGCTCCGCAGCCATAGTAACCCATCGGTTCCCACAATCTCGGCCACAGAATAACCTAAACACAGAGATAAAAATGCCAACAAATAGCACAAAAAAATTACATAGAAACTGCAAAAAGTTGAAAAAGTTTTTAGAAGTATTTTTTTAGTAGACCATAGTTATTCCACAAGTCAGGCACCAGTTACACCATTGCTTCAGGTTGTGGCCCTGTGCCTGATCCAGCTGGGGGCCATCTCACTGGGCACAGCTCCTCCATTATTAGCGATCCTAGCTTGTACACAGGTATAGGACCTGCGGCTTCATCCCTTGCTGCTGTGCAGATCCATTAGTGAGTCCTGATCATGAGTCGCCATGAATTCCAATGACTTCCAGCTCAGTCTGAGAGGGTCCAGATTCAGGTGAATGGGCGGATTGTTTGTGAGCACAGAACTGAACGTCACTGTCGTCAGCCGTGTTTGCTTCAGATCCTCGAATGTTTGGTGAATCGCATCTTTATCTTTTGCAAATGAATGATTTAAATCGCTCTTTCATCTTCTGCACAAAGTGTCTTTGAGTCTTCGCTTGCTGAAGGCATCCTGCGTGTCATCAATTCTGTAAGCCATATTTCCTTCATAAACTTTCCATTCATACAGCAGGAGCAGAATAGAAAAAGGCAGCTATAGATAACTGGTTATGTGCCTGGCCTATAGTAGTCTGTACTGCACCAAGGGGTCAATGAGCTTACCTCTGTCTAAGGCACGTTCCCACCTTCAGTATTTGGTCAATATTTCACATCAGTATTTAGAAGTCAACATCAGGAAAGGAACAATCAGAGGAGACGTATAATAGAAACACGTCACCACTTCTGTATTTCTCACCCACTCCTGGCTTTGTGTTACAAATACTAATGTAAAATACTGACCAAATACTGCATGTGTGAACATGGCCTAATTCTCAGTTTCTTTCCTTATCCTGTACAGTATGTATGTATAATATACACACTGCACAGTACCACTTATACCACAGTATACCGGACAGGAGAAGTATTACTGTGCAGGGTGTGTGTGTGTTTGTGTGTGTATATATATAATGAGGTAGATCATCTCACTCAGCTGTACACGGAGGTAGACACAGGAACGTTGTCGCTTTAGGAATGTCCTAGATTTAGGAATGTCCTAGATTTATTAGATGCGCCATAAACCAAGGTGAAGCACAAAGTAAACTCGGCCCTTTGGGCAAAACGGCAAGGCAAAACAAAACAAAATGGTAACACTAAACACAGTCCTTGTATTAGCTGGGATCAGTCCGCTCAGGTTTAGCAAGACCCACGGTTCAGGTATTAGCAAACCACAAATACTTCTATGGATTGTTCCCCTCCAGACACTGAACACCTGCCTCTGGAGGCCAGCTACTTAAGCCGAGACCACACCCTGGGGTGGATATAAGGTGGACAACCTCCCACCTGCTCTATGGATGCCACATAAAACCCAGTCCATTATACAAATTAGCTGTTAACCCCTCATGGCACTTAGTGTGCTGGAGGAAAATCTCTGGGTTTTATATCACTGACGCCATTAAGCACTGTGAAATATATCTCCCCTCCAGCAATTTACCAGTGACTTTGTCACATATCTCCCCCTCTCTGCCCAAAGCCAGGGATTTTGGCATCTTCCCTCGCTAAACAGGGGAATCTGGACAGGGCATTTGCTCTCCCATGCAGCTTCCCTGACCTGTGCTCGACATGAAAATTAGAGTCCTGGAGCGCTAAAAACCATCTAGTCACCCGGGCATTCTTCCCCTTTTTTCCTTCCTGCTTCAGAGGACCTTTTGGCCATCGACGACTTTGTGCCCTTGAGAAGATCAGTCAGGGGGGCGGCTATCATGGCGAAATTCTGGATAAATCGCCGATAGTATCCAACAATTCCTAGAAGTGCTCTAACCTGCTTTTTGGAGACCGGTTGTGGCCACTTTTGGATTGCCTCACCTTGTCTGCTTGAGGCTTTATCTTGCCCCTCCCGACGATGTAACCTAAGTATTTTGCCTCTTCTTTCCCCATGGTGCACTACTTCTGGGTTTATGGTAAACCCTGCCTTCCTCAGTACATCCAGGACCGCCTAGTCCTTCTGCAGGTGACTTCCTTAGCCCAGGTTGAATATCACAATATTGTTCAGATAAGCTGCAGCGTACTTCTTGTGAGGTGCTAGGATCTGGTCCATGGCTCTCTGGAAGATAGCTGGGGCTTCCTGCAGACCGAACGGCATCCTAGTATACTTAAAACAGCAGTACGGTGTAGAGAAGGTCGACTTCTCCTTTGCACTTGGGGACAGGAGAATTTGCCAGTACCCTTTCGCTAGGTTCAGGGTGGTGATCGATCTGGCTGACCCTGGCCTCTCAATGAGCTCATTGACCCTGGGCGTCAGATACACGTCAAAGTTGATCACCTCATTCAGCCTTCTGTAGTCATTACAGAACCACAACTCTCCGTCTGGATTCGGCACAAGGACAATAGGGCTAGATCAGCCGCTCTTTGACTCCTCGATGATGCCCAGGCTCAACATCCTCCTCAGCTCTTTGAAGATTACCTCACAGCGGGCTTCAGGAATCTGATACGGCTTTTGGTTCACTCTCACATGTGGTTCTGTCAGTATTTCATGCTCCACGACCTGTGTACAATCTGGCAACTCTGAAAACAGGTCCCGATTCCGCTGAAGCAGCTCGCGGCGCTGTTGTTTCTGGGCCAGCGACAGTGTCTCTGCCACTGTGACATCATTGACCCTGGCTTTATGATGGGCCCCTAGGCACGTTGCTTCTACCGGATCCCTGTCTCACCACGTTAATGTGGTACACCTGGTACAGCTTTCTTCTCCCTGGTTGGAGGACCTAGTAGTTGACTTCACTCAATTTTTCGTTCACCTCCTATGCCCCTTCCCTTCTTGGCCAGGAACTTGCTTTCAACTGTGTTGATCAACACCAACACCCGGTCTCCGGGGTTAAACTGTCTCAGTCTTGCTGACAGATTGTAGACCCTTGCCTGGGCCTCTTGTGCTTGAAGGAGGCTCTCCCTCACAATCAGCATCACACTCGCGATCCTGTCCTCCATCTGGGCCACATGTTCGATAATACTTCCGTGAGCGGTTACCTCTTCTTCCCAGGTCTCATTTGCAAAGTCCAGAAGTCCACGAGGGTGCCATCCGTATAAGAGCTCGAATGGTGAGAACCCCGTGGAGGTTTGTGGGACTTCTCTAATGGAGAACAGTAGGTACGGTTACAGGCAATCCCAGTCCCAGCCATCCTTCTCCACGACATTCTTCAGTATAGACCTTCATGGTCTTGTTGATCCTTTCCACGAGGCAGTCCAACTGTGGATGGTACACAGATGTCCTAAGTTGGGTAATCTGGAGGGCTTTACATAACGCTCTCATTATCTTGGACATAAACGGTGTTGCTCGGTCCATCAGAATCTCCCTGGGCAGGCCTGTCCAGGTGAAAATATGGACTAGCTCTGGAGTTATACTCCTGGCTGAGGAGTTCCTCAGTGGTACCGCCTCTGGGTACCGTATCGTATAGTCCATGATCACTAAGATGTATTGGTGGCCTCAGCTGGACTTAACTAAGGGTCCAACCAGGTCCATGGCAATCTGGTCAAAGGGGCCCCTTATAATGGATAACAGAACTAGGAGACTGCGGAAGTGGGATACGGAAGCAGATAGCTGACAGGTAGGACAGGATCGGCAGAAATTAACAATGTCCCTTTGATACCCAGGCCAGTAGAACCTCTGAAGGACTCGCTCTTGTATTTTATCTACACCATGATGCCTCCCCAAGACATGAGAATGGGCCAGATCTAGTGCCGTACATCCATAGGGTCTCTGTACAAACAGCTACTCTAATACTTCCCCTTGCTGTTTAGTGACTCGATAAAGCAACTGTTCATTAACTGCACAGTATGGGAACCTGGTATCGGCCCCGGCTCTTGGGCAACCCCATTTATCACAGACACATTTTCAGATGCTCCTTTTAGGGTAAGATCCTGCATTTGAGCAGTCCCAAAATTTTCCCCAGAAACCCCCAGTTCAGGAATTTCGGCATCACTGGTTATCGTCTCGTCCTCGTCACCAGCCAGGATACACAAGGAGAACTTATTCACCTCTGACTGCGATAGGGTTTCATCAGGGTTGAGCTGGCTCCTGTCTGCTTCACTTGGTATCCTCGCCTTTCCCCACAAGTCCCAGAACAGGCTGAAGTCTCGCCCGATTATCATGGGGTGTAGTAAGTCTTTGACTACCCCGACCTAACTGGACTCAGTACCCCAGCTTGTTTTAATCAACACTCTGGCAATGGGATAATTCTTGCCGTCCCTGTGGATACAGCGGACGCCCACGTGTTTCCCTGGGATCAACTAGTAGGGGAGTGTGGCCCTTATCGTGGTCGCCAAACTCCTTGAGTCTGAGTCTTGACACCAGCACCCCATACGCCTAAACCCATAAAATTTAAATTCGGACAATGCGTTTCCAAAAACACATAAAAATGAATGTGCTGTCAATAACAGGCAATTGATATAACAAATATTGTAATCATTCCCAAACAATGTTCAAGATGTAGTGTGCTGTCAGCGACCAGACAAGATAAGCACATAGTATGCTTAACTGAACGCGTTTCTCCTTGAAAATACTCTCATCAGGAGAACATACTGTGTAAGTGCATTTGAAAAAAGTTGTATATAAATAGTTCATAATACTTAGCTCATGGGTATAGTGATGATCACCTCAGTAAAGTGCCTCATGCATAACATGGATACAATGTCCACTTAGGTGGAAATCTACTCAATAGCAAGTCCTCAGCTTGTCCCCCCCATGCTGCATGCCATGAGTTTAGATGCCTGGCAGTGGAGACCTCCTGGAACGACCCCACTCTTCAGAGTCAGTTGTGCTAATGACTTTCAGAACAGATTACAGATGTGATGATTTACAGGTCCTGTCCGCAGTCTTTGGAGGAGGCTACAGCTCTTGCCGTGGCATCTTCATCGTTAGTTGAAACTGGTGAACCTATGCAAATTTGTGTTTGTAGAAATCCCAGAGGAGGTACAGAACTCAGAACATTAGCTCATTTTTGTTTATATTTATGGTTGTTCTGGTCACTTCATGGTTCAATGTTTCAGATATAATAACGACTTTCTAAAGAAGAAACAGGAAGTGACTCTAAAGTGTAAAGATGCAGCTTCCAAGAGTATCAGACTGTTTCTTGTTCAGACATCTCATTTTTTCTTACAGGTATCACTGTAAACTTCAAATCTAATTGATCATGATTTCGCTGTAAACTGTGGTTATAATATCTCTACTCTCGGCCTTCCCATACAGGTTTCTGCTATTGTCAATTCTCCCCTTTCACAAAGTCACGTTAATATGAAAGATGAGAATATATGTATGAAATATATGTATGAAGGTAGGAGTGTTACACAGAGAGTTAATTTCATTCATGTTTTCTCTTTCTCTACCTGTAAAGTTAGTAATCATGTTATCAATTGAGAGTCTCAAGAGATTAGGTCGTGGGGTGGCTATTGCTTTTCTGGATGTCTGTTGAGATCCTTGGCTTCTGTAAGGTCTTGCCTTATAGAATTCATTCACGACTCTGGTAATGTTGTTTTTTTCTGAGGTGGAGTGTGATGTACGTCCGCAGCATAGGTCATATGATAGTGCTATCAACAGCATACCAGGAGCTAAAATACCTAAATCTTGTTTATTTAATCTTTATGTTCCAGAGAGTGAGGCCTTGAACTGGAGAAATGTCATTTTGAGGTACAACAAGTTTAGTTCTTAGGTCATTTAGTATCTGCATCCGGGTTTCGGATAGTCCTTATTAAGGTGCACAACGTTCTTGATTGGGTTCAACAGGGTAACCTAAAAGCGTTCCAGAGATGAATTGGCTTTGCAAATTTTTATCGGAAGTTTATTAAGAACTTTTCGATCATAGCCAAGCCCTTAAATGACATTATCAAGAAGAAAACAGACTTTTCTTCCTGGTCTTGTGAGGCACTAAATGCTTTTTCTGGTCTCTCCACTGCTAATGCTCCTGTTGTCAGCCAACCTGAGGTTGATCTACCTTTCTTTGTCGCGTTAGACGCCTCCACGGTTGGAATGGAGGCTGTTATTTCTAAAAAAAAATAAAAAAAAAAAATGGGTACCTGCATCCTTGTGCTTTTTACTCCTAAAAATTTTTTCAAGCAGAGTCTAATTATGATATAGGTGACCAAAAACTTCTGGCACTTAAGAGAGCCTTTTGAGGAATGGAGATATTGGTTGGAGGGGGCTAGACATAAGGTGACAGTCTATACCAATCATAAGAACCTGTTGTATATTGATGTAACTTGTCTTCCTGGATCTAAGAATGTCAAGGCTGACACTTTGTCCCAGAGTTGAGGGATGAAAATCCAGTAAAGATTCTTAGTGAAGGAGTGGTGGTGGGTGCCCTGAGGAAGATCTCAGTCAGGGCATTCAGGATGCTCAGGACAGTGCGCAGGAAGTTTTTGCCCATAAATGAGCTTTATTTACTGTCCTCTTTAAGCTTAGATCTTCTTAATGAAGTGCATGATTCCATTTTGGCTGGGCGTCAGGGTTCTTCTACCACTTGAAGGTCTCTTTCTAGATCCTTTTGGTGGCAGAATGCTCATAAGGATATTGAAGAGTGTGTCCGTAAATGCTGAGTCTGTCTGTGAGGAGAGGCTTTCTCTTGTCTAACGAGGTTCAATCTGTTGTGAATAGGCTGGAAATGAGTTCTGAGCAGAGGCTCCCTCTGGTGGTTACAAACGGTACTGGACTGTCCAGTGAAGATTGTGAGGATTGGGAATCAGGTGTTACTGACTGGTCTTATATAAGGGAGTCGCCTTCCCATCAGGGTTGCCGGTGATCAATTGTTCTGGTCTCAATCCTTGATTCCTGTTTCCTTGGCAGCCTGCTGTGTTGTGTCTGAATCTCCTGCTTACAGATAAGACATTTTCTTCTTTTTGTTTTTGTGCTTGATTTTTGCATTTTGTCCTGCACTTCTGTGGGGGCCTTCGGGGTCCCCTCTGGGGGCTTTTGCCCTCTCAGTTCAGTTCAGCCACTGATGTTTGTATATTTGCTTTTTACAGTTTTTTCAGTGGCTGCTGTTTTGATTTTGGTTACACCAGAGAACTAATTTAGGTGGTAGAGGTCGTGTGATCTCAGGTGTTTTTGAAATTAGTAGAGTTGGTGCTTTTCAGGGTTTTTGGGGATTGCAGTAAGTGCCCTTCCTATCCTTTTCTATTTAGTAAGTTTGGGCCCCAACGTTTGCTCATACTATTTTCTGTCTGTGTCAGTATTTCTTCTTGTCTAACCGCCATTACATGTTTGGGGGCTTTCTATGTTCTTTGGGGATCTGCTCCAGGGCAGATAGCTTTCCTCTTTCTATCTTTAGGTGTAGTTAGTTTCTCAGGCTGTGACGAGGCGTCTAGGACCAACGTAGGAACGCTCCACGGCTGCCTCTAGTTGTGGTGGTTAGTCAGGGTACTGCAATCTCATAGTTTCCAACTGCTCTGGTGTATTGCCTTTTTGACCTGTACTCCTCAGCTACCGAAACATAACACAATCGAAATCTTGGACTCAGTTGACCATGGACTTTTTCACCGATTTGCCTAACTCTGGCTGTAATACTTTTGTGTGGGTGGTGTTTGACTGTTTCAGCAAAATGGTTTATTTGGTCCCACTTCAATAGTTGCCAACTGCTAAGATCTTATCAACGTTGTTATTTTCTCATATCGTTAAATTGCATGGTGTTCCTAAAAGCATTATTTCCAATAGAGGGGTTCAATGTATGGCTAACTTTTGGGGTAGTTTTTGCTCAAGATTGGGTATTGAGCTGTCTTTTTTCTCAGATTATCATCCCGATACTAATGGGCAAAGAGAAATGATGAACCAAGAGGTAGAGCAGTATTTGAGATGTTTTCTCTAATCAAGAAGACTGGGTGTTTTCCTTTTTCCCTCTTGATTCTGTCCTTTTATATTTTAGGATAGGCTTTACGTGTTCATCTTTCACTTGCCTCACTTGTTGGATATACTTTCATGTACACTGATGTTTGGAGTTCCAGCTCCTTAGCTCGGGGTGTACCTTGACCTGTAATCCCCACTTCTTTTTCCTGCTATGAGTCTGTGAGTTTTCCTCCCCAGCACCTTTCCTTTCCTCTGCACGTTTTGGGGTCTGAGAGATTTCACTTTTTCTGTTTTTTTTTTCGTTCTCCTGATTTGTCTCTGTCTATTCTTTTGTGAACATGTTTTAGTTTCTCACCCCTGTTTTTTTGTGTCTCCCTGCATGCTTTCCAGTACCTACTTTTGGATTTTGTTGTGGCCTCTCCTCTGGTTGCTCACGAGATACAAGAAACCTCTCGACGGCCTTTTAAGGAGCCTGGTCCGTTGAGGTGTGTTTAGTTGTGCGGCCATGATTTCTTTTACTCTGTACAGGGAACAGTTAGGTACAGGTACGGCTTCTCTCTTTGCTAGTTCTTACCCTCTTCTGTTACCCTTGAGTGTGTGAGTACAATTATAACACAATATTAAAGTAGTGGACAATATCTTTAAATATATTTTATTACGATTTTATGTTATTCCTACACAAAGTAGCAAGTATTTGTGAAATGTAAAGGAAATGATACATGATTTTCTAATTATTTCAAAAATATAAATTTGAATATTGTGAAGTGCATTTATATTCAGTGCCCTTAAGTCAATACTTTGTAGGACCACCTTTTGCTGCAAGTCTTTTTAGGTATGTCTCTATCAGCTTTGCACAACTAGAAGCTGAAATTTTTGCCGATTCTTCTTTGCACACTTGATCTTACTCGTTGAGATTTGATGGAGAGCATTTACCTTCCAGCATGGTCATTGTTCTTCAGGAAGGTGAACCTACACCCCAGTGTCAAGTCTTTTGCAGCGTGTAACAGGTTTTGCTCCAGGATTGCTCTGTATTTAGCGCCATCCATCTTCCCATCAATTCTGACCAGCTTCCCTGTCCCTTCTGAAAAAAAAACCTCCCCACAGTATGGTGCTGCCGCCACCATGTGTGACGGTAGGGTTGGTGTTTCCAGGGTGATGTGCAGTGTTAGTTTTCCACCACAGATAGTGTTTTGCATTTAGCCCCCAAAGTCCTCCTTTCATCTTATCTGACCAGAGCACCTTCTTCCACATGCTTGCGGTGTCTCGTACATGGCTTTTTGCACACGGACTTCTTATGGCTTTCTTTCTTCTTGCCCCTCTTTCATAAAAGACAGATTTGTGTAGTATACAACTAAAAGTTCTCCTGTGGGCAGACTCTCTCTTCTGAGTTGTGGACCTCTGCGGCTTCTCCAGTGACCATGAGCCTCTTGGTTGCTACTCTAATAAGTGCTCTCCTTGCTAGGAATGTCAGGTTAGGTGGACGGCCATGTCTTGGCAGGTTTGCAGTTGTGCTGTTCTCCTTCCATTTTTGGATGATGGATTGAACAGTGCTCCATGAGATGTTCAGAGCCTGGGCTATTTTTTTATAACCTAATCCTGCTTTATTCTTCTCTACAACGTTATTCCTGACCTGTCTGGTGAGCTCCTTGGTTTTCATGATGCTGTTTGATCCTAATGTTCTTACACAAACCTCTGAAGCCTTCACAGAACAGCTGTAGTTATGCTGAGAAGAAAGCACACCCAGGTGGACGCAATTTACAAATTATGTGACTTCTGGAGGTGATTGGTCACTCACGATTTTATTCAGACTACAGGGTGCTGAATACAAATTCACATCACAATGTTCAGATTTATATTTTTTTAAATAATTAGAAAACCCTGTATCATTTCCTTTACACGTCACAAATACTTCTTACTTTGTGTTGGTGTCACATATAATCCCAATAAAATACTTTTAAGTTTTGTGGGTGTAACGTGGAAAAGTGTGGAAAAGTTCACGGTGTATGAAGATTATTAAAGGGCACAGTATATACTTTTGTGTCATAAATTCAAATTCAGTTTTGGGTGGGCTTGTCTACGCTTTCTCTCTTTCCAACTTAGTATTGTGCAAAAATGTTGCAACTTTTCAAGCCGCTTTGTACCAGATGAATGGGGGCCTCAGTATTGCTCATTCTCTGCAGCATATGATCCAATGTGTACAGCCGATTCTTTTGGCTTTGCTTGTGCTGAGCAATTAGACAGATGCTGTGGGTTTACTCCCTTATCTTGCGTCTGTCTTTTTTTTTTACTTTTATCAGTAATCTCTTTTTTCTATAAATTGGTGTGAATATTGCTCCATCGATTTAGCTGTAAGGGTCCCGTCACACATAGCGACTCACCAGCAATCCCGACAACG